>CAUYPK010022221.1:0-10172 GCA_963574355.1 Loris lydekkerianus
CAGTCCCACCAGCAGTGTAAAAGTGTTCCCTTCTCTCCACATCCATGCCAGCATCTGCAGTTTTGAGATTTTGTGATGTGGGCCATTCTCACTGGGGTTAGATGATATCTCAGGGTGGTTTTGATTTGCATTTCTCTAATAGATAGGGATGATGAACATTTTTTCATATGTTTGTTAGCCATTTGTCTGTTAGAGAAGGTTGTATTCATGTCTCTTGCCCATTGATATATGGGAATGTTGTTTTTTTCATGTGGATTAATTTGAGTTCTCTATAGATCCTAGTTATCAAGCTTTTGTCTGATTCAAAATATGCGAATATCCTTTCCTATTGTATAGGTTGTCTATTTGCCTTGGTTGTTGTCTTCTTAGCTGTACAGAAGCTTTTGAGTTTAGTGAAGTCCCATTTGTTTATTTTTGTTGTTGTTGCAATTGCCATGGAAGTCTTCTTCATGAAGTTTTTCCCAGGCCAGTATCTTCCAGTGTTTTTCCTATGCTTTTTTTGAGGATTTTTATTGTTTCATGGCTTAAATTTAAGTCCTTTATCTATCTTGAATCAATTTTTGTGAGTGGGGAAAGGTGTGGGTCCAGTTTCAGTCTTTTTCATGTGGATATCCAGTTCTCCCAGCACCATTTATTGAATAGGGAGTCTTGCCCCCAAGGTATGTTCTTGTTTGGTTCATAGAAGATTAGGTGGTTGTAAGATGTTAGTTTCATTTCCTGGTTTTCTGTTCGATTCCAAGTGTTTATGTCTCTATTTTAGTACCAGTACCATGCTGTCTTGACCACTGTGGCTTTGTAGTACAGCCTAAAATCTGGCATGGTGATGCCCCCAGTTTTATTTTTATTACTAAGAACTGCCTTAGCTAGACTGTGTTTTTTCTGGTTCCATACAAAATGCAGAATCATTTTTTTCCAAATCTTGAAAGTACGATGTTGGTATTTTAATAGGAATGGCATTGAATAGGTAGATTGCTTTGGGAAGTATAGACATTTTAACAATGTTGAGTCTTCCCATCCATGAGCATGGTGTGTTCTTCCATTTGTTAATATCCTCTGCTATTTCCTTTCTGGGGATTTCATAATTTTCTTTATAGAGGTCCTTCACCTCTTTTGTTAGGTATATTCCTAGGTATTTCATTTTCTTTGAAACTATGGTGAAGTGAGTTGTGTCCTTAATTAGCTTCTCATCTTGACTGTTATTGGCATACACAAAGGCTACTGACTTGTGGACATTGATTTTACATCTTGAGACATTACTCTATTTTTTGATGATTTCCAGGAGTCTTGTGGTTGAGTCCTTGGGATTCTCTAAGTAGAAGATCATGTCGTCAGCAAAGAGGGAGAGTTTGACCTCCACTGGTCCCATTTGGATTCTTTTTATTTCCTTGTCTTGCCTAATTGTATTGGCTAGAACTAATAGTAAAGGTGACAGAGGACAACCTTGTCTGGTTCCAGTTCAAAGAGGAAAAGCTTTCAGTTTTACTTCATTCAGTAAAATATTAGCTGTGGGTTTGTCATAGATAGCTTCAATCAGTTTCAGAAATGTGCCACCTATGCCTATACTCTTCAGTGTTCTAGTTAGAAAAGGATGCTGGATTTTATTGAATGCTTTTTCTGCATCTATTGAGAAGATCATATGGTCTTTATTTTTGCTTCTGTTCATATGGTGGATAACGTTTGTGGACTTGCATATGTTAAACCAGCCTTGCATCCCTGGAATGAAACCTACTTGATCATGATGTATGACTTTTTTGATGATGAACTGTAATCTATTGGCTAGGATTTTGTTGAGAATTTTTGCATTTATATTCCTGAGTGACATTGGTCTGAAATTCTCTTTTTTAGTTGGGTCTTTTCCTGGTTTTGGTATCAGGGTGATGTTTGCTTCATAGAACATGTTGGGGAAGATTCCTTCCTCCTGAACTTTTTGGAATAATTTCTGCAGTACAGGAATAAGCTCTTCCTTGAAGGTTTGATAGAATTCTGGTGTGAAGCCGTCTGGACCAGGGCATTTTTTTGTTGGAAGCTTTTTTATTGTTTCTTTAATCTCAGTACTTGAAATTGGTCTGTTCAGGAGCTTTATTTCTTCTTGGCTAAGTCTGGGGAGAGGGTATGATTCCACATATTGATCCATTTCCTTCACATTGTCAAATTTCTGGGCGTAGAGTTTCTGGTAGTATTCAGAGATTATCTCTTGTATCTCTGTAGGATCAGTTGTTATTTCCCCTTTATCATTTCTGATTGAGGTTACTAGAGATTTACCTTTTCTGTTTCTAGTTATTCTGGCCAAAGGTTTATCTGTTATATTTATTTTTTTTAAAAACCAACTCTTTGTTTCATTAATTTTCTGAATGATTTTTTTTTTTTTTTTTTTTTTAATTTCATTGTTCTGTAATTTGGTTTTGGATATTTCTTTTCTTCTACTGGGTTTAGGCTTAGATTGTCCTTCTTTTTCCAATTCCATAAGATGGCTTGTAAGTTTGTTGATGTGCTCTCTTTCTGTTTTTCGAATGTAGGCATCTAAAGCAATAAATTTTCCTCTCAAAACTGCTTTGGCAGTATCCCACAGGTTTTGGTAGCTTGTGTCGTCATTGTTGTTATGCTCACGGAAGTTAATAATTTCCTCTTTTATTTCTTCCTGCACTCATCTGTCATTCAACAGAAGGTTGTTTAATTTCTATGCCTTTGTGTGGGTTGAACGTTTTTGTTAGAGTTGAGTTCCACTTTTATTGCCTTATGGTCTGAGAAGATATAAGGTAAAATTTTGATTCTTTTGATTCTGTTGAGGTTTGTTTTGTGGCCTTGGATATGATCAGTTTTGGAGAATGTTCTATGGGGTGATGAGAAGAATGTATATTCTTTATCTTTGGAATGGAGTGTTCTATATGCATTTATCAAGCACAGTTGTTCTAGGGTCTTGTTTAAATCTCTTATATCTTTGTTTAATTTCTGTTTAGAGGATCTGTCTAGCTCTGTAAGAGGAGTATTATAGTCCCCTGTTATTATGGTATTATCAGATATCATATTGCTCCAACTGAGTAAGTTCTGTTTCAAGAATCTGGAAGCATTTAAATGGGGTGCATAAATATTTAGAATTGAAACGTCTTCTTGTTGTATTTTTCCCTTGACCAATATAAAGTGACCATCTTTGTCTTTTTTGACTTTAGTTGCTTTAAATCCACATGTATTTGAAAATAAGATTGCAGCACCTCTTTTCTTCTGAATTCCATTTGCCTTAAAAATTGTCTTCCAACCCTTGACTCGGAGTTTTAATTTGTCTTTTGAAGCCAGGTGTGTTTCCTGCAGACAGCAAATGGATGGCTTGTGTTTTTTAATCCAGTCAGCCAATCTATGCCTCTTCATTGAGGAATTCAAGCCATTAACATTTATTGAGATAATTGATAAGTGTGGTAGTGTTGTATTCATCATATTTTTTGAGAGTTCATTGCTTAGTTTTATCTTTTGCATCAGTGTGGAAGTTAGGTTCTGTCCTTTAATTTCTGAGTTCTTACTTTGCTGCTGATCCATTGTGGTGGTCAGTGTGTGGAACAGGTTGAAGTATTTCCTGTAGAACTGATCTTGCTGTGGTGAATTTCCTCAATGTTTGTATATCAGTAAATGATTTGATTTCTCCGTCAATTTTAAAGCTTAGCTTAGCAGGATATGGAATTCTGGGATGGAAATTGTTCTGTATAAGTAGATTAAAGGTAGATGACTATTGTCTTTTTGCTTGGAAAGTTTCATTAGAGAAGTCTGCAGTCACTCTGATGGGTTTGACTCTGTAGGTCAACTGGCGCTTACTCCTAGCAGCTTGCAGAATCTTTTCTTTTGTTTTGACTTTGGACAGGTTCATCACAATGAAACAACACATAATTCTGTACACAGACACTGTCAATGATGTTTTCCCTTCAAACCTTTGAGGACCACTTTTCTCTAGATGCCAGAAAGATACTCAACACACCAAAAACTGCCTCTACTACTGCGCATGTGTGTGTATGTATGTGCCTGTGTGTGTGTGTGTGTGTGTGTGTGTGTGTGTGCACGTGCATGTATGTATGTGCTTGTGTGTGCATGTGTGTGAGTGCTTGCATCTGGGTGTTTTCTTTTTGTTTTTTAGAATGAACTTCATTGTGGCCAGTATCAGAGCAATCTAATTACATGTGCTTCAACTGATTTTCATCTACCAAAATTCATTTTCCAAGTTTAACTAGATATCCTCAGTAGACTTTTCCTTAAAAACATTCAATCAGTGGACCTAAGTTTTTTCTCTCTGTGATAGAGCATAAATTCACTTATAAAGGGAAAATATATAAAATCAGTTCTAAATTTTCAAAGGGCATAAAAGGGGCAAGAGATTGAGAGAGAAAGAGAAAATAAATGGAAATAAAAGGCACTTAAGCTTTAAAAATATCAGCTTAAGTTCCTTACAACACATTGAAATAAATCTACTTTAAGAAAGCCTCCCAAGAGGTTGAAACCTCCTGGCATTTGACTAACTTTTTACCCCATCCCATCTATTGATTATTGAGGAACTGTTCATTAAGATGACCAGAGCACACTTTAAATAAATTTAGTTACCTTGACTGAAAATGTTTTCCTTCTCAGGTATCTTTAACAGTTCAATGAACATGACCTTGGCATTGCTTAAAAGATGGCAGCTTGCCCAGTTGGGCAGACTACCAGGTCATCTTGGCACTGCTTTCATTGTGTTGTTCTTCTGACATTGAGCTGGTGGCCACACTGCCTTCTTCATTTTTCAATAATTAGGGTCTTTTCCTTTCTTATTCTCCTTCTCTGCCTGAGTCTGTCTGACAACAGCAAGGATAAACTGAAACCCTATCTATTTTGTGGAGTAAACACACAGCATGAATACACTGATTTAGACACTTATCAAAGTGCTCTGTAATATTTTTTCCTGTTGACCCAATTACTTGAAATATTCTTTAAGGGTGTAGGAGAAAGGCTGTTTCTCTTGTTTTATGCAATATTAGTTTAGTCATGTTACTACTTCCCATTCTGCAATGTGCTACACATACTTTCTTTTTTCTTTCACTGTTTGCTCCCTGCCTCTGCTCTGCAATCTCATGAATGCAGAGATGGGGTTCACTCTCCGACAGTAAATTTCATGAGCTGTTGTTGGAGACTGGATTACCACTTCGATCATCCGAGTAATTGGGCCTACTAAATCATGTTTCTTCTCAAGTCCTTCTTTGTTGAAAACTTGAAGCTTGGGCCTTTTGATTTTCTTATTCCTTTAAGTCAACAAAGGAATTTTTAGACTGGATCTGTAGTGCTATAACTTCTTCCTAGCACTGACTGATACCTGGCATATTGGAAACAGGCAGAAAGTAGAGTCAGGAGAAACAAGTTCTCAGTATAGCACCATGAAAATTCTCCCACACTGTAACACACCCATTTCGTTGCCCTGTTTTATGTGGCTGGCAATTAATGTTGTTAGGGTTATTGAAAAAAAAATCATCCTGCCCCACTTTTTCAGGCAGGCTCGGGACAGTATTCTTTGAGGTCAGAACTAGAACAAAGTATTTGGTTTTGCTGAAGAGGCTGAAATAGGAAACACTTTGAAATGTAGATAAAATTGCTGCTCTGGTTTGAATCACAATGAATGCTGAGTGTTTGGTTGTAGAATGATTGTGAGAATGTATTTCTACATTAGCATTTTGACACAGAAACAGTTGAGATCTATGCCACCTTTCTGTAAAATACTCTAAAACAGTAGTTCTCAACCTTCCTAATGCTGCAATGTATTTTCCTTGTTACAAAGGGGTCGCAACCCACAGCTTGAGAACCACGGGTCTAAAACCCACTCCTTCATTAATATTTTTCCTTTGAAGGTAAAGGAGCTGCTTCCAGTATGTGTTAAGCATTCCTTTTACAGTTAAATTATTGTTTATTGATATGTAATTTCCTTGCTACCCTAGTATGTGGTAGATATTTTTCATATATCCCTAGATATATGAAAATTTTTGCAAGACTCTTCAGATAAGACACATTTTATGTAGTGAATTAAAAAGAAATGGTTAAATTCACTTTTTTTTATCTAAAAGATTCAAAGTGCTTGTATCTATTATTGTCCTGAGGTCATTCCTCAGACAAATGTACTTATTTTATCTCTGACCTACAGATAGGAAATTTAAGCACAGAATCTTAAAAACATATAGCATCAGGTGTCTTGTACTTCATAGGTGCTCAGTCAATACGTGGAACTTACTGAATACCAGGTTTCTTTCTGATCTGGCAGGATGTCCAACCTGTGGCCTGTGGGCCACATGCAGATTATTTGAGGACTGTTTTGTTCGTCTCTGGTGTTGGATATTGCAAAAAGTATGCCCAGACCTTTGTTTAGTTCATCAGCTGTCTCTAGTGTTTATGTATTTAATATGTGGCCTGAGACAACCCTTATTTTCCCAGTGTATGGCGGAAAAGAAGATTGGACACCCCAAAAAGGTTGGACACTCCTGGCTCTAGAGCAGTGCTTCACAGCCTTTCTTATGTCATGGTAACATGTAGAAATTGATAATATTTGCCAGGCATAGTGGTAACTTCCAGTAGTCTCTGAGAGTCTCTGAGAGTCAGGGAGCTGGTCTGTGACATGGATAAAGAGATGATGCAACTTTCAGGGCATCATACCATCCCTGATGTAGGGGATCCCAGGAGTGGCATCCCCTACATCATACAGATACAGATGGCTTGTAAGGAGTACCCAACACTAGTCCAGCCAGTTGTGGTCTTACTTCAAGATAGTTGTTTCTTGCACAGGTGGTAAAAAGCATATATATGTGTGTGGCAAGGGGGCCCATATTCTAGCCTTTACTCCCACTTGGCCTTGTGAGACTAGAGCTTGGCCTATGGCACCAACAATTTCTCAGTCCTAAATAAGACATATAGGCTGGAACCTTGCCTAACTTAGTGAATCACTGTAATGTCAAGGGTTTTTTACCTGTCACTTTGAGTAGCTTTTGAACCATAAGCTCCATTTTTAGAGTACCTAGTTGGATGGGATACAGACAGTTTTGGGAGCTCCATCTTATCCATCTTTACTTTGCCCTGTGTACTCTTCTGCCCAAACCGATTTACCCCTCAGCCTGCTAACTGATGACTCAGTTTGTCCCAGCTGGTTGTGGTGTGAAAGTAGGAGGTCATCCTGCCTATTGTCAGATGAGGGATTGTAAATTTTAGAGGGGGCCAGTGTAGAGGGGTACTTGTTTAAGGAAAGTACTTTGATAATGAAGGTATCATCATGATTACCATCATGCTAGTGAGAGCTTCACAACATTTCAGACGCTAGTCTAAGATCATATATTTAATCTTCACAGCAACCTCATGATGTAGTTACCATCATTATTCTCATTTTACAAATAAGGAAACCAAAGCAAAGAGAGGCTAAGCAACTCTTCCATGGTCATACAGGTAGTGAATTGCAGTGCTAGAATGTAAACCCAGCACATATGGCCCCCAAGGCTGTGGCCTTACACTCTACTTCTCCAGACAGCTGGGGGTGGAGGAAGACAACTTAGTGACCAGATGCCCAGAATGTAGTAATCATGGTGGCTGGGTGAACTCTTTGCCCAGTTATGCTTCACAAGGTACAGGACAGAGATAGTGAAATGTGGGAAGATGACAGGTTCTTCTGGGTGGGAGCAGCTGGATCAGCTGCCATGGGGGGTTGGAGCCCGCCTGGTGACTACAGTGAGATTTCCTGTCAATGCAGGTTGAGGGCACTGAGGTGGGGAAATGTCAAAATAAGTGAGCTCACCTCTCCAAGGTGAAAGGGAGTGGAATGCTAGGGATTGGGGCTTTGTGTTCAGATGAACAAGGTAGCAGAGCATGAAGACTGACCATTAGCTGAATTAACATTTGGATGCTCTTTGAAAGATTCCTGGAGAGGAAGTATGAGAATGATTTGAGGGTAGGTTTTAGTTTTGAGCTTGTGCCACAGCAAACAAAATGAAACTGTCCTTGAGCTAAAGGTAATCAAGATGAAAGTGTGTTTACAGAGAACAGTAGGATTTATCCAGTGAGTCTGGAAGGTAATCTTTGGGTTCAATGCTCTGTGAATGTCCTGCCTTATTCCTAAACTGGTAAATCACTGTGAGGTTTTATGAGAGTAGATTGTGAGAAGCATCCAGATGAAATTCAGCCTGTTTCACCTCAAAGTCCAGGGCTCACTAATGCACTCCAGGTGTGCAGGCTGCCTAGGCTTTCTGCTTTGGAGGCCTCAAAGGAGAACTTTCATCCTAAAGGAAAGCTTTGAAGAATACCAAGAGCCTTTCTATCTCTGCCTGTTTTTTGTATTTTTTCTGCCCACATTTGGTAATTGGAGATATTTGTGGTGTTAAAGCCGGACTTGTTCCTTCTCAGCCTGCCTCTCCAACAGTGAAATTTTAAGCCTGTGGCTTCGGTTATGGGAAAGCAGTGATTTTTCTGCACTGTCTCTCAGATGTAAAAGGAGAATGGCTGAAATACTAGAAAGGGGGGTGTAGGAAATCACCAAACAACAATTTTCCATGTCTATAGAAGCTGGGGAGGGTGCCTCTAAAAGGGGGCTGGACACAGTTTAAAACTCTCTGGTTATAGGCTGAGGAACTCTGGCCTCAGAATTACATAGTGAGTCCCTGGAAAAACTCTGAGTAAAAAGTCAGGCATCCTGTTTTCCAATCTTATATGGCTAATAAGTGCAACTGTCTTTTAAACAGTACATTTATTTATTTCATTCCATTTAGATACAATGTCTTTGTAAAGAATATAATTACACATGCATTATAGATTACAGTTTCCAAGCTGTAGAGCATTAGGAGTTGTTTGCCATGATAATACAGTGGGTGAGGTGAAAGGTACTTGAGAAGCCTTCATGTCAAATGTGTGGCCTCCCCTGCAAACCACTACCAACACTCAGACCATCTTGTGGCTTCAGTTTAGAAGTTCTCCTTTAAGGGAAATGTTTCCAAAGCTAAATTAACAGCAGTGAAGTGTGCTGGCTAACTCTGATTTACTTTTTTCAATTTTGACTGCTTTAAGTATTTCAGTTTGTCATGCAGTAGTTCAGCTCAGCATGTTGGTTTTAACTTTATCCACAAATGTAGTGATTTCACATGTCATATACATATTATTTTTGCAGAGTTAAGGGTAGCAAGATATGCTTGAATAGAGAGTATATAAATTCTTTGAATGTTTTAATATTCCATTCAGTTTGGATTCTTTTTCTTATGTCCTTATATATTGGTATATGTCAGTTTCTAATTATGGGTGACCTGACTATAAGGTGAGGGGACCTGAAGTGAAGATGGTTAAATTGTGTGTGTGTGTGTGTGTGTGTGTGCACACGCGCGTGCTCATACATGTGTGCATACGTGGGTGGTCATCAGTAAAAGAAAGTCTTGACGATATTTAGTTTTCTCATCCCCTGTCAGAACTGGAAGAGACATGTACTACAGAAACATGTTCTAAGATACCTTCCCCAAGTATATTCTGCAGGAAAAGCTGAGTCATTTGCAAACATGTTTTGTTTCTTAGTGTTTCAAGGAGCGTCGATTCTCTGTGACTGTACCTAGAGAAGCGAGACATGTTACATTCACCTTTGGGGCCATCCAGGAAGCATACTGGGGTCAGGAAGACTTTTGCACATCTCTCCAAATATGTGCAAATATTGTAATCATAGAGCCTAGTCAAAATAAAAAAAGAAGAAATGTATGTACATATCAAGGTGGCAAGAGTATGATGAAAAGTGAAAACATAAGCTTTAAGCCACCTAGACTTCACCACTTGCTGTGTGTAACTTTAGGTTGATTACTTAATTGCTATGATCCTCAGTTAACCTCTTTTGCAAAAATGAAAATATTAGGTTGTTTCAAAAGTTTTGTATGTTTTAATGTCATGTATTTTTGTAGCTCTATATCTCAATAAATATTTATTCTACTGTGTCGTGGTATATACTGATCGATGGAGAATTTTGTACTCTATACATTGATGCTGTTCATTTTTTTCTACTTTCAATTTTTTTTATTCTTTTCGGCCTATTACTATATGATGTCATTAAGCGATTTTCGGCCAATTTTTCTCTACAAATTCAAATTGAACCAAAGCGCTGCCGAAACAGCCCGAAAAATTAACCAGGCATTTGGCAATGATAGTGTTAATGAACACACTGTTCGACG
>CAUYPK010022222.1:0-14474 GCA_963574355.1 Loris lydekkerianus
TAAAACCTGAACTTAAAATAAAAAACTTTGCTATACACCATATCAGAGTGTATGGCCTGTTTCTTGATTTAATAATTACAGGAGCGAGTTTTACACCTACAGCAAAGCTTCTGCTCATTCGCGTCTCCGGTCACGCAACAGTTATGCATTATACAAGGTTCCTAGAATATTCATATTAATAGAGATAGAGAGGTAACTTTACTGTTATGAAATTCATTTTTCTGCCAAGTGTTACCATGCCAACTGTACAACTTTATTTCCTTTGGGTATACTAATAAAGGCACTTTATTGATCTCCGAAAAAAAAAGAAAAAGCAGATGTTGCAATGTTATTCACAGATACAATAGGCATTAAACCAACAAAAGCAAGAAAAAATAAGGATGGGCACTTCATATTTCGTAAGAGTAACACTCAAAATAATGAGATTTCAATTATTAACATATATGATCACAACCAGAATGTGCCACAACTTATAAGAGAGATTCTAAAAGACATGAACAACTTGATTTCCTCCAGAACCATAATATTAGGAGATGTTAACACCCCTTTGATAGTGTTGGATAGACCCTTCAATAAGAAACTAACAAAGGGCAGAACCTGTGGTTCAGTGTGTAGGGTGCTGGCCCTATATACAGAAGATGGCGGATTCAAACATGGCATTGGTCAAATTGCAACAAAAACAAAAAACATACCTGGGTCTTATGGCATGAGTCTGTAGACCCGGCTACTTGGGAGTCTGAAGCAATTGTATCACCTAAGCCCAGGGTTTGGAGGTTGCTGTGAGGTGTGTGATTCCATGGCACTTTACCAAGGGTGATAAAATGGGACTGTCTCTGCAAAATAAATAAATAAATAAATAAATAAATAAATAAATAAACAAACAAACAAATTAAGCAAAGAAATAGGTACTGAATGTATATTTCTTAAACTGACAAAGGCCAACCACAGCAAACACACTGTCAATATCATAAAGAATGGAGTTAAATTGAAATAATTTCCACTCAGATCAGAAATAACGCAAGGTTGGTCATTGTCTTCACTGCTTTTTAACATTATAATGGAAGTCTTAACCATCACAATAAGGCAAGAACAAGTAATCGAGAGTATACATATAGGGTCAGAGGAGAACAAACATGCACTCTTTTCAGATGATATGATTGTATATCTGGAACACCCCAATGATTCAACTACAAAAACGTTAGAACAGATCAAGGAATACAGGAGCATCTCAGGTTACAAAATCTATCCTCACAAATATGTCTCCTTTATATACACCAATAATAGTCAAGCTGAAAAACCAGTCAAGGACTCTATTCCTTTTACAGTAGTGCCAAAGAAGATGAAATATTTGGGAGTTTACCAAACAAAGGACGTGAAATATTTCTATAAAATAACTATGAATCTCTAAGAAAAGAAATAGCTAAAGACCTTGATGAATGGAAAAACATACCATGCTCATGGCTAGGAAAAATCAACATTGTTAATATGTTCTTAATACCGAACCAATATACAATTTTCATCGATCCCTATTAAAGCACCACTGTCATACTTTAAAGACCTCAAAAAAATAATAGTTCATTTCATATGGCATCAGAAGTACACTCAAATCACCAAGACATTATTCAGAAATAAAAAGAAATCAGGAGGAATGATGCTACCAGACCTCAGACTATACTATAAATTGATAGTGATTCAAACAGCAAGGTACTGGCACAAAAACAGAGAGGTAGATGTGTAGAACAGAATAGAGAACCAAAAGATGAATCCAGTTACTTACCATCATTTGATTTTCGATAAGTTAATTATCAACATTTGGTGGAGAAAAGAGTACTTATTTAACAAATGGTGCAGGGCAAACTGGCTGGCAACCTGTAGAAGATGGACACTGGACCCATACTTTCACTATTAACTAAGATAGACTGTCACTTGATTAAAGATTTAAACTTAAGACATGAAAGTATAAAAATACTAGAAGAAAGTGCAAGGAAAACAGTTGAAGAAATCAGCTTGGGCAAATATTTTATGAGAACAACTCCCAGGGCAATTGAAGCAACACCAAAAACTCATTACTGAGATCTGATCAAATTAAAAGCTTTTGTATAGTCAAGAGAACAGTAAGTAAAGCAAGCAGACAACCCTCAGAATGGGAGTAGATATTATCTATGTAAGTATCCAACAAATGTTTAATAATCAGAATCCACAGAGAACTAAAATGGATTAGCAAGAACAAACAACTGATCCCATCTCATTGTGGGCAGGAGACTTGAAGAGAAAATTCTCTGAAGAGGACAGGTGCATGGCCTACACACACATGGAAAAATGCTCTTCATTCTTAATCATCAGAGAAATGCAAATCAAAACCACTTTAAGATATCATCTAACTCCAGTAAGATGAGTCCACATCACAAATCTGAAAACCATAGACTTTGGCATTGATGTGAATAAAAAGTAAAATCCCACTTCAGGTGATAATGCCAATTAATGCACTCCTTCAGGAAAGATGTTTGGACATCACTTAGGGATCAAAAATATAGACCTGACTTTTCATCCTTTAATTCTTATACTATATATCTAATACAGATGAACAAAAATCATGTATAATAAAAACATTTGCAACAGAATTTTTATTGCAGCCCAATTCATAATTGCTAAGTCATGGAAGAACCTCAAGTGCCCCTCAACACATGAATAAATTAATAAATTGTGGTATATATACAACATAGAATTCTATGCAGCCTTAAAAAAGATGGATACTCTATCACTTTCATGATCACATGCATGGAGCTGGAACATATTCTCTGGAGTAGATGAAACTAAAGGCAAGGGTCATAACACTTGACTACATTTTCTGTTTCAGTAGAAACTGGAAGGGAGATAGTCTGATGTTGTCTTGTTGCTCAGCCTTGTCTGCAACACAGGAGCTAACAGGATCAGCCCACCTTGGGGTCACATAGGATCCAAATATTGTAGACAGGGGTGGCAAAAGTCATTGAATTCTAATTAAGAAGTGACCTTATTAGGGGTGATGAGGGATGTCCAATCCTCAGGCCCTGGTGATGCATGTGGATTATTTCAGGACTCTTTTGCATATCCATGGTGGCAGATATCACCACAACTGTGCACAGATTTCTTTTTGTTTATCAGGTTTCATTTGTGATTCTGTATTGAACATGTGGCCCAAAATAATTAGTCTACTTTCCGTATGGCCAAGAAGCCAAAAGTTTGAACACACTTGGCCCAGTGGTCCCAAATGTTGGAAGTTTCCAGATAGTCAAATATTTCCCATGATTGGCATAAGAAACCTCCAGTATGGAGTACACTACTGAACACATTGCCTGAGGATATTTTGAGAGAGTAACTTCAAAGAGACACCTACCATCAAAAACAAGCCTATTCCAAAGAAAGAAGTAAAGTCTAACAAAATGTAGAACTGAGAATTATGTGATTTCAGGCCTTTGAAATCACTGCCTGATCTTTGGACTTGGTTTCTTTTTCTGTAATATCCCAGGGAAGTGCTAAGTATAAACCATATTCTTTTACTTACTTACAAATCCATGCCGCGAAAAGGAAAGGAAGGGTTGTTGAAACCCTTGGCTGGATATACAAACTTTTGGAAGCAAGAATCGAGTGTGGTGAAAAGAATCCCACTCTTTTCTAATTTTGAAGTGAACAAAATACCCGAATAGACTCTACACATACCTAGCACAAATAAGGTTAAGCTTAAAGATGGTAACCCAGGGCAACACCCATTGTGATGTCATCCACACTGACCAGTACTGACATCATCCTGTAATGTTCTGGGATCCAGGTTTCTGGTCAAAGCTACTCAGTAGCCTTCTCGGCTCATTTCAGTGTGTGTGTACCAAGTGTTTGAGTGAGGACAATTCTTAGTCCTCCATCCACAGACAGAGAAGTGATGTCCCATTTGTGCCTTATTGATCTTATTGACCATTTAGATTCCTGGCACTAGGCTGATACAACAATTGAGATTTTGTACAGTAATATGACTCAATTTGCATCACTGCTGAAAAAAGTGCATGGAGTCACTTAAGTTAGGACACTCTTATTTATTAATTTTTTTTGAGACAGAGTTTCACTTTGTCACGCTCAGTAGGGTGCTGGTGCTGTGGCATCACAGCTCACAGCAAGCTCCTACTCCTGGTCTTAGGTGATTCTCTTCCCTCAGCCTATAGCTGTAACTACAGGCATCCTCCCCAACACCTGGCTATTCACTTTTTCAGTTTGGTTAGACCTGGGTTCAAACTTACCACCCTCATAATTTACAGCCAGTGCCCTAACCACTAAGCCACAGGAAATGCCTGTGGGATGCTATTTCAAGGACCTGTTTTACACCGACCCCAAAACATCGATTTCAGAGAAGGCTACAAATTTAGTATACCTGGATACAGCCTCCATTTTGTCATAGCTTCACACGTCTTAAGCACGTCTACTTTGCTTGAACCATCAATGTATTAAATAATTCTGGTTCTTTTGGATGATGAAAATGTTTGGTGGTTGCTTTGTCAGTTTGTTGGTGCATGGGTGTGAGTATGGGTATTTTTGAGATATGGTTTCTGTATGAGGGCCAGGCTTGACTTTCCTGACCTCAGCCTTGATCATAACCACATCAAACTCAAGGATTGTGGCAATCCTCCTGGATGAGACTCCCATGTGCTTATGAATACAGATGCCTGTCACTATACTGTGATGATTTTTCAATTTTTATTAGAGACAGGATCTGAGTCCTGCTATGTCCATACTCAGCACCCTCTTATTCAATATCTACACTCATGTCAGCCTGCCAGAAGACTAGGATTATAGGTCTGAGCCACAAAATTTAGTATTTTTATCTTACTTTGTTTCCTTCCCTCCCTTTGGCCCTCCCTTACATTATCATTTCTTCCTCCAATTCACTCTCTCTCTCATCTCTCCATTTTCTGCCCTCATTACCTTCTTTCTTCTACCATTCTCCTCTATACCTGAAGGGAAACTTCTCTAGCAACAAACAAACTATACAAGTGATCCCTGAATGTGTAGTCTTGAACTCTATACTTGAAATGGTTGAATTGTGAAGTGTGCAAATTATATCTGTATAAAGTTGTTACTTTTTATTCCACAGGTTGTTATTTATGAGGACAATAGAGAAAAACCTTCACAAAGACATAAGCCTGGATAAGGACCATAGCTCACACTTATAATCCAAACAAATTCATATGTCAAGGCAGAACAATTACTGCAATCTAAGCAGATTTTTTTCAGAGCAGATTAAGCAACACAGTAAGAACACCCCTTGTCATAGAAATAAATGTAAAATTTCTTCATCAATGGTGGCATGGGGTGGTACTCTCAGCTGCTGAGAAGCGTAAACTCTTCAGGATCCTTTGAGGTTTCCACTTTGCATTTCCTTGACCTATCCTTGTACCAATGTATTTTTCTGTGGCAAAGGGGATGCATAGGATCCAATGTATAAGATATATAATGTATGCATGCAGAAAAGGTCCAGTCACATACAAAATATTTATACATGTATCCCAAATGGGATGTATTACCAGGATTCTCAGTCTACCTATATGTGGGATAATCAAGTAATAGAACCCACTACATTATTAGAACCAATAAGAAAAAACACATGGTCACCTCAAGAGACACAGAAAAGGATTTTGATAGTGGCAACATTTCTTGTTGATAAAATCTTCTTAAAAACTCAGATAAGAATGGAACACCTTAAGAACAACTAATAGTATTTACAAATGATAGGATATATATAACGTTCTGTTTTCACATGATGGATTATTTTTCAACAATCAAAAGGAATGCAGTGCACATTTAAGTTACAATAGATCTAACCATTAAAATAATTATGATAAGGGAAGAAGGCCACTTATAAAAGGCAACAAAAAGCATGACTGAACTCAGAACAAAACATCAAGACAAGGTCAATTGTCTGCTAGAAGTAGGGGGTAGGTGGTGGAGGGAGGTGGGATATTTGAAAGTCATTGCTATTATGTATTGATGTTCGTTTTGTGGGAAGGGAAGGCAAAGTTCTAAAATGAGATTGCGATGATAGCTGTGCAATTGTGTGACTATACTAAGGAAGACAGAATTATACACTTTCAAAGATTGAACTATTTATTTCAATGAAGCTATTGATGAAGTTTACCAAAATATGAGGTTCTCAAAAGGCTTACATCATCAGAAGTACCCTGGAGGTGAGAGGAATTGAGTGATAGACAACCATATTTCTCTGCTCACACACAGTTTACTATGAATTGACATAGCAGGAACATGGTTCCATACTAAAGAAGCTGTCATTTTCTTTTTCCTGTACACAGACTCTGACTCCTTTCCACTGAGTCGAGTGCCTTGACATCATCCTAGCTAACCATACTCTCAAAACCCTGGGTTTAACAGTTCCTATTGCCTCAGCCTCCTTATCATCTGGCAGTCCATGAGCTCTCCCATTTTGCCCAGTTATTTGGACCACCTGATTTTGACCGCCAGAGTGTTAGGATTACAGATGTGAGCAACCACTTCGAATGTTGAAGTTGGGTTATTTTTCAACCTATGGCTGGTGGCAAGCGATGGTGTTTCATGCCTGTCATCTTGGCTCTTTGGGAGGTCACATCTTTTGGATTGTTTGAATTTCTGAATTAGAGAACAGCCTAATCACTGGTGAGATGCCCATCTCTGAAGAATAAAAAATGGTCCTATGTTATGCAGGCACCTAGAGTCCCACTTGAGGGAATAGGTTCCCTTGATGACAACTAAGATACCAGGGCACTCTACCAAGAGCAACAAAAAGTGATGCTATGGCAATACATAAGTGGACAAAACCATTGCTGGATAACTTATCCCTCATTTTTACTTTTGACTATTAAGTAGAGTTGAAATTTTTCGCTTAGATTAGACATTAACTAGAGAAATGATTGTCACATTGGGAAATGGTTTTCCTACAACCTCTATTAATCAAACACGTGGATTTTACTTAACTCTGAACCCTTGATATCCTAGATTCTTGTAGTCACTGGAATCTTCCCACGCAGTGAATTCTTTTCTTTTCTTTCTTTTCTTTCCTTTTTTTTTTTTTTTGGTAGAAAAAAATGTCTCATTTTATTCCCCTTGGTAGACTTTCTTGGCCTCACAAAGACAAGAGCAACCTCCAAATTCCTGGGCTTAGGCGATTCTCTTCCATCAGACTCCTGAGTAGCTAGAACTACAGGCCCCAGACACATTGCCCAACTGTTCTAATGTTGTGGTTTGGCAGTGGCCGGGTTTGAACCTGCCACCCTTGGTATATGGAGTCAGTGCCCTATTCACTGAGACACAGGTACTACTACATCACACTGTGAATTCTTGTCTCAAATAAGGCCAATCATATGTACACTAAAAGATCCATTGTACATCCTCAATCTCATCTGTTGGGCTCCTTCAATCTGGGGCAATATTTTCTTCCCCCAGTCATTCTGAGCCCACGTCCAAACATCTCTGGAGAACTCCTACCCATCAGATTAACTGATAATATCCTAATGAACCTATTGAAAACCCCCTTGTTCTGACACATTTCCTCCTCCCTGATGGACCAAAATAAATCTCTTACTTTATGTAATCCCATATTTCATCTGGGTACTGAATTCTCCTCCTACTTCGGCTCTTGAACATGTGCCTAGTAAATTTTCTTTCTTCTGTTATTATTTTATTATTTTTCATGAGACAGACTCTCACCATGTTGCCCAGGCTGGAGTGTCATGGCACCATCCTAGCCTACAGTAACATCCAATCCTTCAGTTGTACGATTATGCCTGCCTGGGACTTGTGTGTAGCTGAAACTAAAGGCAAGGGCCACATCCCTTGATAATCTTTTATGTTTCTATCAAACTGAGTGTGTGATCACGGCTGAGGTTACCTTGCTGTTGCTCAACCTTGTCTCCAAAGCCTGAGCACAGTGGATCAGCCCACCGTAACCTCCCAAAGAAAACAAATATTGTAGTCATGTGTTGCCTTGGTCATTTAGCTTTTCTTATTTATGATCATATCAGGGCATTTGAGGGGTGTCTAATCCTCAGGCCCGGTGACACATGGGGAAATCCAACTCTTGGGATGAAGAGATCCTCCTGCCTCTGCCTCTGGAGTAGATGGAACAAAAGGCAAGGGCCACAAACCTTGAGAACATTTTCTATTTTAGTACAAACTGGGTGTGTGATGGGGTTGATGTTACTCAGACTTGTCTCCAACCCATGAGCTCATGGGATCAGTCCAACATGGCCTCTAAGAGCAACCAAAGATGATAGTCATGTGTGGCAAAATTCATTGAACTCTACTTGAGGGGATTAGAGAGTCTTTGAGGAGTGTCCAATTTTTAGGCTCCAGTGACACACAGGGATTATGTCAGGACTGTTTTGCATATCGGTGGTGGCAGTAATCAACCCAATTATGCCCACATCTCTTTTTGCTTATCAGGTTTCACTACTGATCATAAATTGACGGTGTGTCCAAAAATAACTCTTCTACTTCCTATGTGGACAAGAAGCCATAACTTTGGATATATCTGGCCCATAGGTCAGTAATATTGCAACTTTCCAGATAGGCTGATATTTCCCATGATCTTAAGAAATAACTGCATTATGGGGTACACTACAGGAAGCATTGCTTAACCTGATTTCAAGAAAGGACCTTCAGTAGGACACCTACAGTCCTAAACAAGACTATTCTAGATAAAGACATAAAATCTCAGGAAAGGTAGAACTGAGAAATATGTTACATACTTATCAGATCTGTGAAATCATTGCCTCATTTATGGGCTTGGGTTATTGGTGTGTAGCATCCCAGGGCAGCACTAGGTATTAACCATACTATTACACTTGCTTACAAATCCATGATGTGAAAAGGAAAGAAACATTGTTGAATAACCTCAAACTAAAGGATTCAGATAATCCTTCTGCCAGATATACAAACAAACTTTTGGAAGCAGGATTTCAGGGTGGAGAACAGAACCCCACTCTTTTCTAACAGGTTGAACCCAATGACAAACATGGATAGCCACTACATCTGCATAGCAGGAATAAAATTAAGCATAAACTTGGTAACCCAGGGCAATACCCATTGTGATGTCATCCACGATGACAATGTAGTGACTTCATCCTGTAGTGTCCTGGAATCCAGGATTCTGGTCAAAGATACTAAGTCACCTTTTATGCTCACTTTACCTGGTACCCCTCAAGGTTTTGAACCAGGACACGTCTTAGCCCTCAATACACAGACATAAAAGTAATCTTCCATTTGTGCTTTATTGATTCTATTGACAGATGAGATTCCCTGCAATAGGTTGACACAAATGTTGAGATTATGTATAGCAGTGTGACTCAGGCTGCATTACCACTGACATAACTTCATGGAGTGACTTAAGTTTCTTCCTTTTTTTTTTTTTTTTTCTTGGATACAGTGTTTTGCTTTTTCACATGCAGTACAGTGATGTAGCATCACTGGTCACAGCAAGCTCCTGCTCCTGCCCTTAGGTGATTCTATTGCCTCAGCCTTCTGAGTAACTGGGACTATAGGAGCCCATCTCACCTCCTGGCTATGTGTTTTGCAGTTTAGGGCTGGCTGGGTATGAAATCACTACACTTGATATATGAGGCAGGGGTCCTACCAACTTTGCAACAGGCAACACTCCTGGAACACTATTTCAAGGACCTGTTTGACATGTACCCTAAAACGTCCATTTGAGAGAAGCTTGCACATTTACTATGCCTGGCTACAGTCACAATTTGGTCATAGTTTCACAGGTCTACTTTGCTTGAACCAAGAGGGTAATTCTGGTCTTTTTAGGTGATGCAAATCTTTGTTGCTTGGTTCGTTGATTTGTCTGTGCATGCATGTGTTTATGAATATTTTTGAGATACTGTTTCCGTATTTGGCCCAGGCTGGTTTTTCGTGCCCTCTGCCTAGATCATAGCAACCTCAAACTAAAGGATTCAGATAATCCTTCTGCCTGATAATTCCATGTAGCTAGGAGTATAGGTGCCTATCACAATGCCTAAATGATTTTTCACATTTTAGTAGAGACAGAGTCTGACTCTTGCTCACTCCCTTCTCAGCACCCCCTCATTCAAGAGCTCAATTCATCTCAGCATACCAGAGTGATGGGATTATAGGTGTGTGCACAAGTTTGATGATTTTCTCTTTTTTTGTTTCCCTCCATCTCTTGCTTCCATTGCTTCTCCCTCACTTTATTCGTCCTTCTTTCAATTGTCTCTCTTTCATTCTCTTGCTCTCTCCATTCCTTTCTCTCCTCCATTCCTTTCTTTACTCTATGTCTCTCCTCTACATCTTAATTAAAACTTCTCTTGTAATAATCATACAAATATACAAGTGATCCCTGAATGTGTAGTTTTGAACTCTATACTTCAAATGGATAAATTGTGGAGTGTGTAAATTATATCTGAAGAGTTGTTATTTTGTAAACTACAGGCTGTTATCTATGAGGATTATTAATAAAACCTTCATGGAAAAGTAAGCTCACTTCTATAATCCCAGCAAGGTCAGAGGACGAAGCAGAAAGATCAGTGGAAGCTAAGGGGATTCAGACCAGATTGAGCAATGTAGTAAGACCCCACTTGTCAAAGAAATAAATGCAAAACAACGCTAGCCATGGTGGCATAGGTATGTACTCTCAGCTGTTGAGAAGAATAACTTAGTAGGATAACTTGAGCTTAGCAGCTTGAATTTTCTTTAGCTATGATGTTACCAATATATTTTGGGGGCAAAGGAGGGAACACAAGATCCAATCTATAAGAGAGACATTTCCTATGTGCAGAAATAGTCTGGTAGCATACAAAATATTTTATACACATATCTAAAATGTTATTTATTACCAGAATTGCCAGTCCACTTCTATATGGGAAAATCATCTAATAAAATACACTACATTAATAGAATCAAAAAAGAAAACCACACAGTCACCTCAAAACACAGGAAAGGCTTTTAACAGAGGCAACATACCTTTTTGATAAAATCTTTTAAGAATATTAGATGCTGCTCAGTGAGTAGGGCTCATGCTCCATATACTGAGGGTGGTGGTTTCAATCCTGGCCCCATCCAATCTCCACCACCACCACCAACAACAAAATCTTAAATGAGAATGGAACTCCTTCAGAACTACTAATGGAATTTAAAGATGAGTGGATACATATAATGTGCTATATTCACACAGTGGAATATTTTTCAACAATCAAAAGGAATGAAGTACACATTTATGTTACAGTAGAAATGAACCTTAAAATCATTCTGATAAGCAAACAAGGCCACTTACAAAAGACCACAAAGAGCATAACTGAACTCAGAAGAAAATATCAAGACCAGGCCAATTGTCTGTTAGTAGTAGGGGGGAGGTGGGGAAGGATGGTGGGGAAGTGAAAGTGACTGCTAGTACGTGTTGACATTCTTTGTGTTGGGCAAGAAGACAAAGTTTTAAAATTAGATTGTGATGATAGGTGCACAATTATGTGATTATAGTAAAAAACAGAATTGTATACTTTCAAAGTGTTAACTACTTATTTCAATGAAGCTACATGAAGATGTTTTCAAAAACATGAGGTGCTCAAAAGGCTCACAGCATAAGCAATATCCACGTCATGAGAGTACTTGAAAGAAAGTGAACCATATCTCCCTGCTCACACATAGGTTACCATGAATTGACATGGAAGGCACATTGATACATCCTGCTGAAGTTATCATTTTCTTTTTCATTGAGACAGCGTCTCACAACTTCTCCCTGGATAGAGTGTCCTGAAGTCATGATAGCTCACTAAAATCTCAAACACCTGGGTCAAAAGATCGTATTACCTCACTGTCCTGAGCATCTGGGAATCCTGATTGGGATATTTTTTCAAACTATGTTTGGTTGCCAGCAGTTGTGCTTCATGCCTGTCATCTTGGCAATTTGGGAGGCCCCGTGAGTTGGATTGTCTGAGTTTCTGAATTGGAAACCAGCCTGAGCACTAGTGAGATTCCCATATCTGAAGAACAAAAAAGGCCAGATGTTATACAGGTACCTAAAGTCCCAGTGGAGGGAACAGCTTCACTTCATCACAACACTTGAAGTTTGCTGTGACATATAATGCCAGGGCACTCTACCAAGGGCAACAAAAGGAAGCTCTATCTCAATACGTAAATGGAGAAAAACATTTGTAGGGAGCTATCCCCTTATTTTTAATTTTGACCATGGATCTATAGTTAAAATTTTGCCCCTAGATTAGATTTCAAGTAGAAAAATTATTCTCTCATATGGAAATACTTTTCCTACAACCTCTATTAATCAGACCTTTGGATTTTATGTAACTCTGACCCTTTGATATCCTACATTCTGTAGTCACTGGAAACTGCACACAAAATGAATTATTGACTCAAATCAGGCTTCTCCCATGCAAAATAAAAGATCCAGAGGATACTCTTTACCTCTTCTATTGTACTCCTTCAATCTGGGCCAATATTCCCTTGCCAAAATCAGTTTGAACCCTGGAACCAGACATCTCTGGAGAAAAATTACCCATCAGATCAACTGGCAATATTCTAATGAACCAATCTCAAACCCTCCTATCCTGAATCATTGTTCCCACCCCCCACTGCAGGCTACAATAAATCTCAACCTTAATGTAGTCCCATATTCCATCTACCTACTGACCTCTCTTCCATGACTCAGCCCTTGTAACCTGTGCCTAGCCAATTCTTTCTTTCTTTCTTTCTCCCTCTCTGTCTCTGTCTCTATTTTTTCTTTCATTCTTTCTTTGATTATTTTTCATAAGACAGCCTCTCACTCTGTTGCCCAGGCTACAGTGTCTTGGCATCAGCCTAGCACACAGCAACATCCAACTCTTGGAATGATGGGATCCTCCTGCCTCAGTCTCTGCAGAAGTTTGAACTAAAGGCAAGGGCCACATGCCTTGACAACTTTTTGTATTTTAGTACAAACCAGGTGTGTGATTGGGGCTGAGGATTTCTTGATCTTGCTCTGCCTTGTCTCCAACAGCTGAGCTCAGGGGATCAGCCCACATTTTCCTCCCAGTTCAACCAAATATTATAGAGATGTGTGCCAAAAGTCACTGAGCTGCAGTTATGAGGCTTTGAGAAGCTTTAAGGAGTGTTCAATCCTCAGGCACCGGTGACACACAGGGATTATTTCAGGACTGTTTTAGATATCTGTGGTGGCAGATATCACCATAGTTATCTCCACATATCTTTTTTGCCTGTCAGGTTTCATTAGTGATTGTGTATTGAACATGTGGCACAAAATAACTCTACTAATTCTTATGTGGCTAAGAAGCCAAAATTTCAGATACAGCTGGCCCAGAAGTCAGGAAACCTTGGTGATACTTTTCAGATGGGCTGATATTTCCACGATCAGAAGAAATATCCACAGATATGAAGTACACTACTGAACACATTGCCTAACCAGATTTCAAAACAGGACATTCAGTAGGACACCTACTGTCTGAAACAAGCCTATCTTAGAGAAAGAAATAAAATCTCAGGATTAGTAGAACTGGGAATTGTGTGACATAGCTATCATGTCTGTGAAATAAGACTGTGTGAACTATGGGCTTTGGTTATTAGTCTGTACCATCCCAGGGCGGTAGTAGGTATAAGCGATAGCCTTCGACTTGATTACAAATTCATGACATGAAAAGGAAAGGAAAGGTTGTTGAACCACTTGGCCAATTATGCAAACAAACTTTTAGACGCAGGATTTGAGTGTGGATAGCAGGGCCCCACTGTCTTGAACCAGTTTTAAACAAGTGACAAACCTGTATAGTCACTACACATTCTCAGCAGGAATAAGGTTAAGTATAAACATGGTAACCTAGTGCAGCGTCATTGTGAAGTCATCCATGATGACCATGTAATGACTTCATCCTGTAATGTCCTGGGATCCAGGCTTCTTGTAAAAGAAAGTGACCTTTTTAGCTCACTTCAGCTGATATCCCTAAAGGGTTTGAATCAGGACACTATTTAGCCTTACATCCACAGATAGAGAAGTGATCTCCAAGTTGAGCCTTATTGATTCTATTGATGATTGAGATTCCCAGCACTAGGCTGACACAACTGTTAAGATTTTGTACGGCAGTGTGATTCAGGCTGCATCACATTGACATAACTTTATGGAGTCACTTAAGTAGGATGCTATTTGTTTTTTGCTTCTTTTTATCTTTCATGGAGATGGAGTTTCCCTTTGTCAACCTCAGTAGATTGTAGTGGCATCACAGCTCAAAGCATACTCCTACTTCTGAGCTTAGGTGATTCACTTGCCTAAGCCTCCCAAGTAGCTGTGACTACAGGAGCCCACCAATGACCCAGCTATTTAATTTTTGCAGTTTGGCCAGGGATGGGTTCTTACTCACCACCCTCATTATACGGGGCAGGCACACTACCCACTTTGCAACAGGCAGAGCCGCTAAAATACTATTTCAAGGACCTGTTTG
>CAUYPK010022223.1:0-63570 GCA_963574355.1 Loris lydekkerianus
AAATGAAACAAAGGGAATTTGGAATACAGATGTTGAAAACAATGAAGGAAATGATGGAAACAATGAAGGAAACTGCTGATAAAGTGGAAAATAACCAAAATGAAATCCAAAAACAAAATCAAATAAGAGATGAACGATAGGAAGAATATAGAAAGGATATAGCAGAGCTGAAGGAACTGAAGCAGTTAATTAGGAAACTTAAAGATGCAATAGAAAGTATCAGCAACAGGTTAGACCATGCAGAAGAAAGAATCTCAGCAGTAAAGGATAAAGCTCTTGAGATAACTCAGATAAAAAGGCAGAAAAGAAGAGAGAAAAAGCAGAACATTCACTGACACAATTATAGGACTTTATAAAGCATTTAAACATAGGAGTTATAGGTATCCCAGAAGGGGAAGAAAAATGTCCCAGGGGAATGGAAGCCATACTAGAGAATATTATAAATGAAAATTTCCCAAATATCACCAAAGATTCTGACACACTCTTTTCAGAGGGATATCGAACGGCAGGTTGCATTGCCTCAACTCTAACTGAGCTTCTCCAAGACACATTGTGATGAACCTGTCCAAAGAGAAGACAAAAGAAAGGATTCTTCAAGCTGCCAGGAGTAAGTGCCAGTTGACCTACAGGGGCAAATCCATCAGACTGACTGCAGACTTCTCTAATGAAACTTTTCAAGCAAGAAGACAATGGTCATCTACCTTTAATCTACTTAAACATAACAATTTCCAGCCCAGAATTCTATATCCTGCTAAGCTAAGCTTTAAAATTGACAGAGAAAATCATTTACTGATATACAAACATTGTGGAAATTCGCCACAACAAGACAAGCTCTACAGGAAATACTTCAATCTTTTCTACACACTGACCATCACAATGCACCAACAGCAAAGTAAGAACTCAGAAATTAAAGGACAGAACCATACTTCCACAATGATGCAAAGGGTAAAACTAAGCAATGGACTCTCACAAAATAAAATGAATAGAACGCTACCACACTTAATAATTATCTCAATAAATGTCAATGGCTTGAATTACCCCATTGAGGAGGCATAGATTGGCTGACTGGATTAAAAAGTACAAGCCATCCATTTGCCGTCTGTAGGAAACACACCTAGCTTCAAAAGACAAATTAAAACTCCAAGTTAAGGATTGAAAGACAAATTTTCAGGCAAACAGAATTCAGAAGAAAAGAGGAGTTGTGATCTTATTTTCAGATACATGTGAATTTAAAGCAACTAAAGTCAAAAAAGACAAAGATGGTCACTTTATATTGGTCAGGGGAAAAATACAACAAGAAGACGTTTCAATTCTAAATATTTATGTACCCAACTTAAATGCTCCCAGATTCTTGAAACAGACCTTACTTAGTCTGAGCAATATGATATCCTATAACACCATAATAATAGGGGACTTTAACACTCCTCTTATGGAGCTGGACACATCCTCTAAACAAAAATTAAACAAAGATATAAAGGACTTAAATGAGACCCTAGAACAACTGTGCTTGATAGATGTAGATAGAACACTCCATCCCAAAGATAAAGAATATACATTCTTCTCATTGCCCTATGGAACAATCTCTAAAATACATCTTATCCTAGGACACAAAACAAACCTCAACAGAATCAAAAGAATTGAAATTTTACCTTGTATCTTCTCAGACCACAAGGCACTAAAGGTGGAACTCAACTCCAACAAAAACCTTCAACCCCACAAAAAGACATGGAAAATAAACAACCTTCTGTTGAATGATAGTTGGGTGCAGGAGGAAATAAAAGAGGAAATCCTTTACCTTCCTTGAGCATAATAACAATGAAGACAAAAGCTACCAAAACCTGTGGGATACTGCAAAACCAGTTCTGAGAGGAGAATTTATCGCTTTAGATGCCTACTTTCGAAAAACAGAAAGAGAACACATCAACAAACTCACAAGCCATCTTATGGAATTGGAAAAAGAAGAATAATCTAAGCTTAAACCCAGCAGAAGAAAAGAAATATCCAAAATTAAATCAGAGATCAATGAAATTGAAAACGAAAGAATTATTCAGAAAATTAATGAAACAAGGAGTTGTTTTTTATTTTTTTTAAATAAATAAAATAGATAAATCTTTGGCCAGACTAACTAGAAATAAAAAAAGTAAAATCTCTAGTAAAAACCTCAATCAGAAATGATAAAGGGGAAATAACAACTGATCCCACAGAGATACAAGAGATCATCTCTGAACATTATCTGAAACTCTATGCCCAGAAATTTGACAATGTGAAGGAAATAGATCAATATTTGGAATCACATCCTCTCCTTAGACTTAGCCAGGAAGAAATAGAGCTCCTGAACAGACAAATTTCAAGCATTGAGATTAAAGAAACGATAAAAAATTTTCCAACCAAAAATATGCCCTGGTCCGGATGGCTTCACACCAGAATTCTTTCAAACCTTCAAGGAAGAGCTTATTCCCATACTGCAGAAATTATTCCAAAAAATTGAGGAGGAAGCAATCTTCCCCAAAATGTTCTACAAAGCAAACATCACCCTAATACCAAAACCAGGAAAAGAATAAAAAGGAGAATTTCAGACCAATTTCACTAATGAATATAGATGCAGAAATTCTCAACAAAATTCTAGCCAATAGAATTACAGCTTATCATCAAAAATCTCATGCATCAAGTAGGTTTCATCCCAGGGTATGCAAGGCTAGTATAACATACCCAAGTCCATAAACGTTATCCACCATATTAACAGAGGCAAAAATAAAGACCATATGATCCTCTCAATAGATGCAGAAAAAGCATTCAATAAAATCCAGCATCCTTTTTTAATTAGAACACTGAAGAGTATAGGTATAGGTGGCACATTTCTGAAACTGATTGAAGCTAACTATGATAAACCCACAGCTAATATTTTATTGAATGGAGTAAAACTGAAAGCTTTTCCTCTTAGAACTGGAACCAGACAAGGTTGTCCTCTGGTCACCATTACTATTCAACATAGTGCTAGAAGTTCTAGCCCATACAATTAGGCAAGACAAGGAAATAAAGGGCATCCAAATGGAAACAGAGGAGGTCAAACTCCCCTCTTTGCTGATGATATGATCTGATACCTAAGAGAACACAAAGACTCAACCACAAGACTCCCGGAAGTCATCAAAAAATACAGTAATGTCTCCGGGTATAAAATCAGCGTCCACAAGTCAGTAGCTTTTGTATACAGCAATAACAGTCAAGATGAGAGGCTAATTAAGGACACAACTCTCTTCACCATAGTTTCAAAGAAAATAAAACATCTAGGAATATACATAACAAAAGAGGTGAAGGACCTCTATAAAGAAAATTATGAAACCCTAAGAAAGGAAATAGAGGATATTAACAAATGGAAGAACATACCATGCTCATGGCTGGGAAGAATCAACATTGTTAAAATGTCTATACTTCCCAAAGCAATCTACAGATTCAATGCCATCCCTGTTAAAATACCAACATCTTTTTATCATCAAAAAAGTCATACATCACCATCAAGTAGGTTTTATCCCAGGGATGCAAGGCTGGTTTCCAAGACTTTCAAGACTTGGAAAAAATGATTCTGCATTTTGTATGGAACCATAAAAAAACTCCATAAACCTAAGGCAGTTCTTAGTAATAAAAACAAAGCTGGGGGCATCACCATACCAGATTTTAGACTGTACTACATGGCCATAGTGGTCAAGATGGCATGGTACTGGCACAAAAATAGAGACATAGAGATTTAGAATCGAATAGAAAACCACCTAATCTTCAATAAACCATACAAGAACATACCTTGGGGGAAAGAATCCATATTCAATAAATGGTGCTGAGAGAACTGGATATCCACATGTAAAAGACTGAAATTGGACTCACAGCTTTTTCCACTCACAAAAGTTGATTCAAGATGAATAAAGGACTTAAATTTAAGGCCTGAAACAATAAAAATCCTCAAAGAAAGCATAGGATAAACACTGGAAGATATCAGCCTGGGGAAAGATTTCATGAAGAAGACTGCCATGGCAATTGCAACAACAACAAAAATAAACAAATGGGACTTAATTAAACTGAAAAGATTCTGTACAGCTAAGGAGACAACAACCAAAGCAAACAACCTACCACAATGGGAAAGGATATTTGCATATTTTGAATCAGACAAAAGCTTGATAACTATAGAGAACTCAAATTAATCCACATGAAAAAAGACAATAATCCCATATACAAAGGGCAAGAGACATGAATAGAGCCTTCTCTAAAGAAGACAAATGGCTAAAAAACATGAAAAAATGCTCATCATCCCTAATTATTAGAGAAATGCAAATCAAAACCACCCTGAGGTACCATCTAACCCTAGCGAGAATGGGCCACATCACAAAATTTCAAAACTACAGATGCTGGTGTGGATGTGGAGAGAAGGGAACACTTTTATACTGCTGGTGGGACTGCAAACTAATACAACCTTTTTGGAAGCAAGTGTGGAGAACCCTCAAAGAACTCAAGCTACCCTACTATGAAACTAATTTAGGACCTTCAAATGAAAGCTATTACCCAGTTACAACCTAAGAATAGGTGGAAGGGGGTTAGGGTGGGAAGGGAGGGAGGAGGTGGGTAGAGGGAGGAGGATTGATGGGATTACACCTGCAGTGCATTTTACAAGGGTATATGTAAAACTTGGTAAATGTGGAATGTAAATGTCTTAGCAAAATAACTAAGAAAATGCCAGGAAGGCTATGTTAACTAGTGTGATGAAAATGTGTCAAATGGTCTATGAACCAAGTGTATGGTGCCCCATGATCACATTAATGTACACAGCTATGATTTGATTAAAAAAAAAAAAAGAAAATTAGGATGCAGTTATAATTCAAACACAAGATTTTGGGGGTTAATTAAAGCACTTTTGCAAATAGTACATTCATTTTTTAAATATTATTAAGCTAATAAGGGGAGATATGAATATAATAATATCAAATTGGAAGAGTGGAAAATTTCTCCCTCGGCATGGTCTTGTATTTTTGTTAAGATATTTTTACATTTAGCTAAGGCATGACCTAAAAATATCAGTTTTATTTCCTTTTACAACTGCTGTAACTATTGCAAGGTGGCACACAAGATAGGTCAATTTTTATTTTCTTTTTGTCTCTCACTAGTGGAGATAAAATGACTTCCAAAAGTGGGATAATTTGTTTAAAGTAAAAAGACAAAAATCTTTTCTATCCTGTTTTAATCAATGGGTCTCTTCTTTTGAAATATGTTCTATGTTTACACTATTATTGTCATAATTATTATTAGTCTATTACTGTTTTGCATTTTGTGGGAATACCACCTTCAAGAAGTATGAACACTGGCTCTCTGGCACAAACTATGTATAAATTAAAATGTTCAAATCTATATTGTTTTTGAAAAGTGGTTTCTTTTAAGATTTCACCTAATTTAAAAAAAAAAAAAAAAAAAAAACTCACCAAAAGTAAACAGTGTAAAGGTGTGCTGAGCACCCCGTGGGTGAAGGACTTACCTACAACTTCAACTTTATCTTAAAATTGAAAACAATGTGACCTAAAAATTTTTACCCTCATGATAAGAAAAAAAAAAAAAAAAGTATTTAAGAAAAGCAGTTCTTTAAAAAATATTCAGGAAAAAGAAACATATATGTGGTCTTATGATAATGTCATGATGATGAGTAACATTTGCATTTCAAAATTTAAATTTTGAGAGCAATGTTGGCTGATTAAGAAAGTATGCTACCACCTATTACAAGTTTCTATGCTAATAACACGACACCCTCTTCATTGGCATCTATGTTTACAAGTTTATATATATTTGCAAAGAAATAACTAAGGTCCCATGAATGTTGCAAAATTATCAGTTGGGCAAGAAAACATACTAACATAAAGTAGTTCAAATTTTAATGAAAAAATAAAATAACAGAATGAATAAACTCAAAAGATATTCCAAATATTGTTTTCATCTAACATTTAATGTTGATCATAAATAAACTGTAATAAGAGAGGAATATCAATAACTGTAACATTTGTGGGCCGGGATTAAACTCAGTTTTCTAGGCCAATAGTTAACTCTTGATGTGTTGAATAAAAACAAGTAGAGCTTTGACATATGTCAATGATCACAAAGAAAAATATGGTCATTCACGGGGAAGCTTTGTCCGTACTTTGAGGAAGAGAGATGGATTTGAACCTCCAAGGTTATTTCTGGGCTTCTGGCTTAATATCCAATAGCTTGAATGATTCTGCTTATTCAAAGTGCTTTAATGCAAGCAAGTTATCTGACTTATGATTATTAGAAAGCTCTATCTTGAGGTCCAGCTTGGTTTGCAGACATTACCAAGGGTCAAGGTCTCAAACTGTACAGTTATTATTAGGCCACAGTGACTGGCCTAATAGAAGAAAGAAGATGGGCTGAAGGAAGGAAACTATGGGTCTTTCACAATAGTTTATAATCTTGAACAGACTAACGCTTGATGGACATATAAAAGGATGCAATTATTTAAAATTTAGGAAGATGATGAAACCCTGGATTTATTTATATCAAAACTGTAAATGCATTAAAAAGTTAGGAACACATAATTTTGGTACTCACCAAGTCAATTATTTATTTACCTGGCTCATAGCTATTAAACATATTGATAATACAGTTAATAAATTTCAGATTATGGCCTTTCTTGATCATTGTCCTTATAAGTTGCAACTTTCTGAAAACTTGGATTATATTGTTTGCATTAATTTCATGTCCAACACATACAGAAGAAAGAGCAACTGAGTAACTGTTCAACAAGACATTTTCTTTTTTTCACTCATTGGATCATTGCTTCAAAAATAAAGCTAATTTTCTTTCTGTATTCTGTCTAAAATCCATTCTATTTTTTAATAGGAAGATGTTTAAAAGCAGCACTTCATATTACCATGATGTAGGCCAAAAAAGGCAACAAAGGAATATAATCATATAATTGAAGACTACCTCCCTGCAGCAGCAAAAAAAAAAAAAAAAAAAAAAAAAAAAAACTTTAGCGATCAGTTGCACAGTAAACACATTGCCACCACAGCTGACCATCTCTATTCTTACCACTGAATGGACCAATTTTGTTTAGAAACCCACCTTCATCATGACTCCAGAGCAGATAAACTCATTTTCTAGGTCCAGGGCAAAACATCTCATCAGTTCAAACCAATGCAGTTGGGAATTGATGTTGGCTCCTAAGTGGGTAAATTTTCTAAGTTGGCAAATGAGACTAAAGAGGACTTTTTTTTTTTTTTTTTTTAAATGTTTGAAGGAAAAAAAGATTCCTTCTCTTCCATCTATGGAACAGCAAAGAACTATGACATCTTTCAACTCTGAGAGGATAAAGCTTTCAGCCAATGCTGAACACACCGGTTACAGAAGCATCTGTCATTTCCCCTTATAATCCTCCTATAAATGTGTGTTCTCTCAAGGAAGTAGAAAACTCACTGATGCAGGAGGAAAAACACACCACTGCCTCACATTTAGTCTGTTCTGGAAGAACGCTGAGCATGAGAAGGGTCTGAAGAACCTGGCCTCACACACAGGGGGACTTGAGTCCAGGGTTCTTGAAGTACCAAATGGAGATGTAAAATATGCAATGTGTAAACGTCTGTCTATGACATGAAATATGACATTTAATTTAGAAAAGTCTGATATAAACTCACTGCAGTCTTCTCTAAAATTTTTCAGATTTGCTACTCATTTTGATGAATAGGAATACGGGGTAAAATGAACAACTACTTTAATTCTGGGGAACATTTGGTTTTGTCATTCTTTACTGCTATTTATTGACATAATGATATTTCCAAAGATGAAAATATTTTTATTACATATGTAGCTGAACATATAATTCATAATCGTATAGTATAGAAAATAAACTTTTTGGTATTGTCCTCAGCATTTCATAATGAAAAACTAGTGACAAACATCTTTAAGAAAAAATAATAAAATAGTCCTTCGGTATTAAAATTTCTTAGTAAAAAGTATCAGATCATAGAGTATGACATGTTATCAATGCATAGATGAATTAGTCATGAATAAAATGAATCAAATCCCGCCTCTTCTAGTAAATCAAAATATTTGAAATCTGCAGGTCACAGTCTGTCACAGGTCAATTGTGAAATCAATGCATTCATCTTTTTTTTTCATCACTCTGGGGTTTTTGATGATACAACATTTAAAATAACATCTACCCCATAGATAAGCAACACACTGGCTGCATACTTACCAGGTGATTTTTATGCACTTTGCTGAATGCAGGATTAATATGTTTTGGGTTTTTATTGCTTGAGTAGAAAGTGCTCATTACTTATTATTTTATGCTTATAATATAGAAAATTTTAAGAAGAACCAAAAAGTTATTTTTAAATGGCATACATCACACTGTTGTGGTGGTTGATTTCCTCAAGATGGTCTTCTGTGGTTTGGGCGCAGTGGGCGGAGGCACAGTTGCGGGTCTGAGAGGGGGGAAGCTGTTACTGTGGCTGATTCCCAGGCCCCCGTTTTCTAGTGGGAAAGTAGGAAGGTGGGGTGGAGGAGGGAGCGGAGGGCCTTGGTGAGGAATCTTTCCCGGTGGGTGGATGGGTTCACTGTGTAAGTGGACCTCCCTGTTTTTTATGTGATACCGGGTATCACAGTCAGGACAACAGCCATGGTACTGTACTTTTTCATTAAACCGAACCCGTTCTCGAGGCCCTGGCTGGGGACACCTGTCTTTTTCAGGTCTATGCATTAGAGGCTGCACTGGAGCCTTGTCCGAGTTACTATTGGGTACGCAGCAGAGGTCTCCATTGGGAATTTTGCTAGGTCCACCTGGTAGGCTTCCGTTTCGCAGAAGGGTGCCATTGGTCTTTAAGGGATTACCAGTTGGCACTATTCTCTGTGGGTCTTCGCACTTCACAGGTGTCAACCGTGGCGGAGGAGGTGGAGGATTTGGCTTTCTCAGGACCGTGAGGATAGCGGATGGGTGTGCTGGGGGTTTAATAAGTGGCGCATTGGCCTGCACTTTGATCTTCTCCAGGCTGGAGGCTGTCGTCCCACTGGAACTACTGTTCAGCGTGTCCGTTTTAGAGCTGTCAGTCATCTCATCCTCCAGCTGCAGGTCAGAGGTCAGTGTATCAATCTGGTCAACCACCTGGTAGAAAGGACAAGGTAATTGTGTTGAAGAATGACCCATAGCAAAACATACTAGAAACAATTGGGTTTTTTTCTGGCTTTAATCTAATATACAAGTTTTAATACTGAACTGTGATTTCCACTGCTACTTAATGTTTCCTGTCAATAAATTTAGAGGGCAGTTACCATGACACAAACTGCCAAGTGTTTGATAACATAATTTCACATGCTTGAAATATAATATACTATTTTTGTATACATTCTATCCCCAAATTTGCTATCCCCATGAAAGATGAACCCTGATGTGGGAATATAACATTCCCACATCAGGGTTCAGAGAACATCCTTTCCTCTTAGTGTGTGGGCACCACAGGCTGACCTGCTTCCATGTTGAAGATGAGGAAAAAGGCAGATTAACCTGCCAAGATTCACAACTCTTCTCAAGACCATGAGAGTCAGAGATCGCAAGGCAACCAAATGAATGAACTATGAAGAGTTTCACGTCCTCTAAGGATAGATAGGATACAATAATTGTCTAATCTTGGGAGGAAAATTACAAAAAATAGAGGCAGCAGACATCGGAGAGAGTAAACAGTTGACACTCTGATTGCTAATGAAAGGCTGAACGTGGGCTGTCCTGACAGCCTGGAACCATGGAGCCCAGACACAATGCTGTCTGTGTCCACTCTCTCCTTTCCTTGGACCTCTCATGTGGAGCTTGAGGAAGGAAAGAGACCGGAAAGAGCCCCTCATGGACACATAGATATAAAACATATCCTTTTCTTGAACTCCTCTCACTTACAAAGTGGTTCCCACCTGTAATCCTGTAACTCTGGGAGGCCAAGGTGAGAGGATCACATGACTTGCGAGTTCAAGACCAGTCTAAGCAAGACCAAGACCCTACCTCTAGTAAAAAAGAAAAATTAACTAGGTATCCTGACCAGTGCCTATAGTCCCTGCTATTTGAGAGGCTTGAGTCCAAGAGTTTGAGGTTGTAGTGAGCTATGATGACACCAATGCACTCTACCTAGGGTGACAAAGTGAGACCTTATGTCAACATCAACAACAACAACAACAACAACAAAAAGCAGATGCCTTGAGCACTGGTGTTGGAGAAAGAAACCCTCCAGCTTCTAAGACACAGGTAAATAACCTTTGCTTCTGGGAAAGCATAGAAACCAAAGGTCTGTGACCTTGAGAAATGGGACAAAACTTACCATGGGCCCAGGACGCTGTGCTAACTAAAAGAAGATGTCGTTGTCACTGGGGGAGTGTCAGGAAATCATGACCACTCAGAGCTCACTATAGGCACCAGACAGGGAATCACATAATCATAATGCTGGCAGAGAAATCAGACCACGCAAGTTAAGGAGAGAGGTTGGAAAGATGGGAAAATTGGATGGAAGCATTTTAGGCCAGCAGGATCAGCAGTCTTCAACCTTTTGGGCACCAGGGACCAGTTACATAGAAGACAATTTTTCCATGGACCAGGGGAAATGGTTTTCAGGGAGATTCAAGCACACTACATTTACCTAAATCGTCAGGCAATAGATTCTCATGAGGAGCGTGCAACCTCCATCCCTCAGGACTCAGTCATCAGGCATCTCAAAGGCCAATGAATTCAACCTTTTCAACACTTTCACCCAATGCAAAACATAAAACAAATTACTTGTAAAGTTTTCTCTATTTTAGCAAATGCTAATACGAACTTCCCATCTGAATAGCGAGAAATCTGGAAACAATCCTTGACATCACCCTTGCACTCACCTTCTGGGCAGGGCTCCTGGAGGATAAGTCCTTCTCGTTTTAGCCCCTAAAGAAATCTAAAATCCATTCCCTTTCCTACATTTTCACTTCTGTGATCCTCGCCTGAGCCTCCCCAATTAACCATGTGGATCCCCCGAAGTCACCTTGTTTCCTATTTTGTAGTTGCAGTGATTTATATTTAAACAGATCTGTGCTCTTCTCAGCTCCCTGCTTAAGTCCTCTCAGTATCTACTCCTTCCTCCCCTGATCAAGATCAATGCTTAGCAAGGACTTCAAGGTCTCACTCAGCGGTGTGCTGCTACTGGCTCTTGGCAGTGTAAGGGAGTCTGGATTCGAAGAGTTTCAATTCCCAGGGTGTAAAATCACACTGTGGCTTATTTCAAGTTAGCGATGGAGCATTACTGAATATGGGATTGAAAATAAATACGTAAATACACACAATAAGGTGGCTCTACTCTATTGATAGAATAGGATTCAATAAACTCAGGAGCGCAAATAGGAATAAACTGCACTAAAGTAATTAAGAATAACTAGGAAGAATTTGAAAATCAGTGTCTTTAATACAATTTAATTGTAAGTTTACACAGATTTTTTTTTTAAAATTAAATCATAGCTGTGTACATTCATGTGATCATGGGGCACCATACACTAGTTTCATAGACCGTTTGACACATTTACACAGTTTTGTTCTTAATAATGATAGTGCCTAACAACCAGCTCACAAAATTTCTGAAAATGTAATTAAGGATTGGCCCTTCTTAGCCAGTATCCGTGGATTCCAGCACGTGACTACCTCTCACTCCTAAATAATTCTCATCCTCAACTCTAATAAGTTTACCTTCTTAGATTTGTTCCTAATCTTTCTATTCCTCTTTTAGACCATAATAATTGCCAGTCTGCTTCCTAGCACAGGATGTTTGTATATAATAATATATTTTTTTTCTTAAAACGTTCTGACCTCTCCTCTTTGTCCAATTAACTCTTCCATGTCCTTTAATTCTTAGCTCAAGAGTTACTCATGAAGTAAGCTTTTCATGCCCTACTGCAATTATAGGTCTAATTCATGTTCTAAATATCCACAAGGAACCTTGTCTCTTACATTCAAAGCAGTCACATCATTTTAAATTAAATGTTTATTGATGTGGTGAGAATCAGAATGCTTCCCAGGGCCCTTGTTTATTTTCTCTATTATATTCTGAAGGCCTAATACAGCCACTTGTACTTACTGGGGGTCAGCAAATACTTGTTAAGTAAATGCTCTGGCAGGTCAAGTGTGAGCATTTTCTTTCTTACTTCATTTTTTGGAGGTGTTATTTTAAAATTTGCTTAAATATTCTAGAAGAAAATGGAAAACAAAAGGATTTATGAATAAATTTATGAATAAATCCTTTTGAATGAAATGGTAGACTATTCTAAGTCAGATATTGTCAAAATTCATGTAGGAAATATCAAAAGAAGGTGAGAAGTGGGTACAGACTTATGGGCATCTGTGCCATTCCGCCTGGAGAGGTTATCTACCCACAGTTTTTATCCCATTGCATTCTGTAGCAAAGGAGAGAAAATGGGTCCACTGTGAGGGAAGTGAACTGATTTTCGGAGATGAATACATGCTGTATAGGTCCCTGATAGTTTTCTAGCTCTTGGCTGTTTCAGTCTCTACAGTGTTATTCCCCAGGTGCCTATAAAATGGCAAGAAAATTTAAATAAACAAACACAATGACAACTGGCAAAATGTCACAGATTCATGGATCAGGGAACCCAGTCCAAAGGCCTGACCATAGTCGTTGTAAAAGTACAACTGCCCCACATGCTCTAAAGAATACAAGAGTGAGGGCAGTGCCTGTGGCTCAAAGGAGTAGGGTACTGGCCCCATATGCTGGAGTTGGTGAGTTCAAACCCAGCCCTAGCCAAAATCTGCAAAAGAAAAAAAAAAAAAAAAAAAAAAAGCATACAAGAATGAGAGGAGAAGAGGACCCTGCCAGAAACGTTGATGAAGGAATCTTGAAGGACAAGTCGGAGGAAACTGGAGGAAGAGTGGTTCAAGCCATCAACTCAGGAAAGAGCCTGAGAACGGCTTCCACCACCAGGAGACACCTGAGTGCGATTTAAAGACCATTTTGGCTGAAGGGCACCGTGGGACATGAGATTGGAGGTTAGATTGTTACATTGTGTTGTAACACAGTGCGGCATATTTTTAATAAGAATTCCAAAAGTGAGATAAGCAGTATTTAAAGAGTCAATGAATTAGTGTTTTGAAGAACTGAAGTGTCCTCTAGTTTAAATACACAGAGTTTCAAACAAGAAAATATGAGCAAACCTTTACTCAGACATACTGTAGTGAAACTACAGGACACTGAAAAACAATGGGAAAGTTTTACAACAAAAGGAACACCCAAAATTTGTAATGTCATAAAAATTAAGCTGGTGGGAGATTATCACACTAGTAATAGAAACCTCGAAACAATTTAGAAATAGTTTCCACATTGGATGAAATAATTGGAAATGTAGCACAGTTTAACGCTCATGCAAAAGTTTTAAGTAATACAGACATTTTCAGACAACAAAGACTGACAGTATTTTTATAGCTCAGTATTAAAAGCACTGATAAATAACATCTCAGTGAAAGGCAAATCGTTGGGAAGAAGTACTGAAAGTACATTGTGAACTTATAAATCAAACATGCACTGATTACAAAAATAATACATTAATGTCTAATTGGGATAGACTAGAAAAATGTGAAAGGAAAATACTAGAAAACATAAAAAGTCTGATAATAGAACCACCAGAATTTAAATATTTTAAGGTCATTGTCTTATTTTGTGTGTGAAAGAAAATCTGTATGTACATAGTATTTGATACTGATTAACTTTGACCATATTTATAGTTAAGAATGCACATGAAAAATTTTAGCTTCCAAAATAATATAAGGAGTGAAAAGTGAGTAAAGAATACTCACTATATCTCTAAAAAGGCAGAAAGTAACAAAACTTAAAAAAAAAAAAAGGAAAAAAGACATAATAAATAAAAGTCACTGTATAAGCAGAAGAAATAATTTTGATATATTTGTTATAACAAATTCAACCTTTTGGGAAAACTGTTTGATAACATCTTGTAACTTGGACAGGGGGCCATGCCCTGTGGTACAATTCTTGTAAGAACACATCCTACATGACTCTCAAGAAGCTTCAGCAGATGTTCACAGGGATGGAATTACACAAGGATGTTCCTGGCAGATTTTTGATTTTATCATAGCTAAAAACTAGGGGGAAAAAATACCCCTAAATATCAGCAAGTGATTGGTTAAGTAAATACAGACTAGTCAAATGGATTAACTAGCGTGATTTGTACCAGCACGGATACATTTAAAAACATAAGATGAATAACTTTAAAAATTATTATAAACAGATACATACCTTTATGCATACTTATAGTATACATACCTATAGAAAGACAGGTAGTTTAGTTTACATGACATAAAAATAAATGACACGCATCAAATTCAGACAGTGAGGACGAGGCTGAATGCTGGGCCATGGCAGCTACACAATTGAATTATTTGTTCCTTTGAAAACTTGATAAAGGTATTCTGAGAAAATGCTAACATTTATTAAGCCTGGGTTATTGTGTTATATTAATTTGTTTATTTTCAGTTATGTGTGAAATATTTCATAATTAAAAAATAAATATTTTCAAACTAAATATTATTGTGTAAATTTAAAGTATACTATATTATTTAATAAGATATATATATCACAAAAAGATTACTCGAGTGGCACACATTAACATATTCCTCAATTCACACAGGTACCCATTTTACCTTCTGATAAAATGTTACAATCCACCCACTTAGCAAAAGTCCAGAAGTCCAGAATAGTCTTATTATTAACTACTGTTCCCTTGTTGCAAGTTGGATCTTTTGACTTGTTCATCTTACAATTTGCTACTTTGTATCCTTGTACCTACCTCTCCCCATTTCCTTCCCAACTCCCAACCCTGTTTGTTTGTTTGTTTGATTTTCTGTTTATTTGTCAGCTTCTTTGGAAACCTCATATAAGTGAGATCATGCGGTAATTTTCTTTCTGCGTCTGCTTTACTTAGCATAATGTCCTCTAAGTCCGTCCTATTGCGGCAAACAGCAGAATCTCCTTCTTTTCTTAAGGGTGAATAAACACGTTTAACATTAGTCAAATAAAGATAGAAAGAAATAAGTGATCTGTAAAGATGCCACGTGGAGAATATATTGAAGGACACTGCAGTTTATTTAACTGGCCGTTTAAACTTTATTATACCAAGTGAGAAATGAATAAATTACTCAGACAAGGAATCCAATGTATCCTTATAATGGCACGTTTCTGTTTTGCTTAAGCTATTTTAAAGAATTATGTCACATCTGAAGGAAATAGTAACCACAAGTGTAATGGAAATTAAAGAGAAAATAAAATGAAAGTAAGTATGAATGGAAGAGCAGATTTTTTGCAGGTATCCTGAGATGAGAAGACAGCACAGCATCAATCATAAACGTAAAGACACCTACTGAAATGTCAGGTCCCAAGAAAAAATATGAATATCTCAAACTCAAAATTGGGTCCTTTGTCCAAATCACTGTGATTACATCAGCCTAGGGAGGACTTTAGTAATCGCGTGAAACAGAGAGAGTTTAAAAGAAAGCTAAGACAGGTGTTGTTTTTAAAACCATGATGTTTTTTATAACCACCCATGTAAGGAAGCTACGGTTAGATTGTGGAATAGTTAAGAATAATGATAAATGGGACCTGCGAATTACATGAGTTGAGATTTTCCCATCTCAGAAAATACACCTAAGTCTTTTTTCTAACAGAGAAACGGATTTATAAGATATTAAATAAATATATGATCTGAGTTATTTGTGGGAATCAAAATTCAGTCATTGTTACTTCTGTAAATCTTAAAGTATACATAAGAAAGCAGACTTACCACAGGAGTGTCATTAGAGTGGAATTGGGGGAAAAATGGATTCACCCAAAAGTTAGAAAAATTATATTCTATTAGGCCCTCCTTTCCTCATGTTCCTACTATACTCTGTTCCTTTGTACTGGAATTGTCTAATTCCGTGTTTCCCCTCAGACTCCACAAGCTTGTATTTCTATCTTTAATCCCTGGCAAAGAGCACAGTGATGGCACGCAATAAGAATTCAGTAAAACACGACTTTGTGAAGAAACTAAATAACTGTGGATCTCCAGAGAAAAGGCATTTCTTGCTTTTTTATTTCCATCCCTCTCTAACTACCTTGGGTCTGATTTTCAAGGTCTTCCACCCCAGCATTCATAGATAGCCCAGGAAGTCACATAAAAATAGATCAGCTAGAGAAAAACGAAGCGATAAAGACTGGGTGAACTCTTTCTAGGTGACCTAAAAGCTTTTTCTCCAAAGCCTGACTATGACACGGGTCAGTCTGTCTTCAAAACTCTGACTTTTAAGTGTATATTTATCTTTAAAGATCAGTCCATAGAGCTTTAAGTGTATTTAGAGTTTTCCTAAATCCTATTTCTTGTTTAATCAAAACATATAACATATAATTCAATGGTTTTAAAAATGATCAAACAAACATCAAGAAACTTCTTTAAATTTGAGAGTCTTTCTTTAATGCCTCCTCCTCAATTCTCAACCATATGAATGCCCATTGCAAACTTAACAGGTAGAAAGGAGGGGTTTACTCGGACTAAAACTTTTTTAAGAAAATTTATAAATTCTTCTAAGACCTTTAATATCGATTTATAAAAACAAAAACAATCACACTTAATATATGGTATCATAAGCAGCAAAAAAATAAAAAAGGAAATGAACAGGAGCTGTAGGGATGTCCACCAAGATAAACAGGTGAAAACACAACTTTCCCACAACTACTTGGCCACACTCAGTGGCTGAACCCAAATGCTGGTTGGCACAAAAACCAACAGGACTTAATATGCAGAATAGCTATAGATCTTTTGCCAGAAGAGAAAAAAGGTAAGCCTACCAGAGCAGAAGCAAATGTGGTAGACTCCGTGGTGAGAATATTCAAGCACTGAGACAAGAAGGCCAGTTTTCCCCAAGCTCATCTTTACAACCCACACATTTCATACCAATTTAAAAAATTTCATCTATCTATTCCAATGATCCCTTGACAAAACTAAAATCAATAACTCATCCGACAGCCTACAACTTGGTGCTCAGTTGCTAGATCACAAAACTTTTGACATGCTGCATATAAATTAATATGTATAATAAACTCTTTCATTACCTTGTTAATGGTAAAATCATATTGCATTATACATGTATTCGATATAATTTGATAAATGAAAACATTTACATTATTCCACTATTGGATAACTCAGATTTTGCATTTATTTATTGAAAAGGATCCGTAAGAACTTCACAAAAATGTGGGAGTGATGAGGCTTCTCTGCACCTCTGAAAACGCCCATGGTCCTGTATAGAAAAATTGCACAGGTGGTTAACACTAAATGCTTGGTTCCTAAAGAATACTATCATTGCCTTGGATTTCTTGAATGGTCCTTGGATTTCTAGAGTAACTATCATTTCTTTGACAACATTATAGTTTTTTAGAGATGGGGTCAATTAGCTGTTGAGATAGTACCAAATTCTTTTCGAAGATCTCTCTCTCTTTGCTGTTTAAAACATCCCCAACACCATAAATTATTACCTAAATTGTAAACCAAGCTGTGTTATCTAAATCTTTCTCTTTTTCCTTGCTATATTTGATAGAATATACAGGGTAGATAATGGACGTGATCTAGACTCAGTAAGGCGATATGCTGAAGTTGTCCAAGACCTCGACTCTATCTAACTTTCCACTCTGCTCTCCTAGGGTTTGGACTTCATGTCCAAGTTCAGGACGGAAGCTTGGCTTGCACAAATGCATTTCCATGGGAAGGATGGAAAAGGATGAAGCAGGCATGCCTAATTCATTTTTAAATATATTTCAGGAGTTACGCAATTTATTCACTGACACCTTACCAAGAAAAATTAAGTGACTTCAACACAGGGGACTGGGAAATGTTGACTTTCATCTGGGATTCAGTGTGTCCAGTAAAAACCTATGGTTTTTCTGCAAAATAAAGGATTCCAAGGCAACAAGCACCATCTGAAAGAAATACTATAACAAATAACAAAACACATAGGTACAAATAGACACATTCATCTTCCTGTTGGAAGGCAAATAAGGAAAACATGGAGGACACAGACTTACCAATTGTTACTGAAATGTTTTTGCAATTTTTTTGAGACAGAATATAATAAATCTTGGGAGATGTTGAGCTATTTATTTTTGTCATATAAGTGGTTCTCTGAAGTAAACTAGATTAAAAATGAATAAACAATCATCACCTGCAGTCAAGCCTATGTTACAGTGATTAATTACCTTATTCACCCCATAGAGTTTGTCTCCTAAAGACTGCAACCTCCTGAAGGGCAGGGAATCCTATTCCTTTATGTGTTAAATACATATCCTTTGAATGAATGAATAATAAACATAAATGAAACCAAATGAAAAATTCTGCACCTAAGTATTTTTACATGATGTACATATTGCTTATATTTTGCATATGTTCAGACATTTTTGAAGTAAAGAATTTGGGCTTTAAATAGCTAATCCATGAGATTTCTAATATCTATCTCTTAAGTACATATTATTCTACACATATCTTTAAAATTTATGGCACTTTGAGAAATAGTTATTTTGGAGAGAAGATGTTCAAATTACAAACTGTAAAATAAGCTTCAAAGATTACTATGGCATTTCATTTAGAAATATTTTAAAGAAAATTTTAAATTTACATAAAATGATATTTTGACACACTTTTACTCTATACATCACAGATATTGAGCAAAATGCTTAGTATACACTTTTAGTATGTTGACTATTTTCCTTAAATTTTATTAGACTCTAGGTATAATGTTAAATTATTAGAAATGCCAGAAAAGCATTCTCTCTAATATCTCTAGCACACAATTATACTGTAGAAATAATAGATTTATCAAAAATTTACAATAATATTATTAGAAATGGTGATATAGCACAACTGGATGTTAATAAAGCTAGGATGGTTGTATGTAATTATAATTTGGGCTCTCACTAGTACTGTGATGATAAATTTGGCTCTTCTAGAGTTAGTTTCTACTTTCTTACTTTATTTTATTTTATTTTGAGACAGAGCCTCACTATGTCTCCCTCAGTAGAGTGTCATGCCATCACAGCTCACGGCAACCTTAAACTCTTGGGCTAAAGTGATTCCCTTGCCTCAGCCTCCCAAGTAGCTGGGACTACAGGCACCTGCCACAATGCCTGGCAATTTTTTTGTTGCAGTTGTCATTGTTGCTTAGCTGGCCCAGGATGGGTTTGAAACCGCCAGACTTGGTGTATGTGGCTGGCGCTGTAACTATTGTGCTATGGGTGCCGAGCCCTTTCTAATTTTAAAAAGAAGAAGGTAAGAAAGAAATTGTGAAAGCTAAACTTTGAAGGATCATGAAGAAAAAAAAAAGTGGAAGGGGACTCAAGTCACAAGAAAATGCAAAGAAAGGAAATTAGGTTTGAAAAATAAAATGAGACTCCCAGTAGGAGAAAGTCATGTGATGTGGTATAGTGTAAGGAACAGGATGGGTAAGTGCACATGCGCATATTAGGGGGTATGTAAGTGAATAAAGGGTCACGGGAGGAAAAGGTGGCCATGTGTGAAGATAGATATGGAGAGAGGTGCAGGTGAAGACACGTGAGGGGGCCACGGGGACCTCCACGCCATGCTAAGGAGTTTAGCCCTTACCAGGAGGCGATGTAGATGGCCACAAACAGTTTAAACAAAAAAGTGACCTGGGCATCTATGATTTTGCACAGCCCTGGGGAAGTGGAAAGACATTGCCAGAAGTCAAGTCATTAAAATAGATTATTCTTGTCACAAGCAAACCTAGGGAAAACTACGGAAAGTGATGCAAGATGTGCAGTTACATTATATTATTTTTATGTTGTGGAAAACATTTGAAAATCTCTAAAGCCCACCTTTAGAACATCTTTCTCAACTTGAAAACACCTATTTAGCTCAATTGTGACGAGAGTGTGCTTAGCATGAATGCACATGGGGACATTATCCTTGGTTTAATAAAGGCATGCGAGCATTATGAATTCCTTTCCATACTCGAGTTCTGGCATTTTTAATGGAGAGAGGGGACTTGCATGTTAAAATATAACACCTTCACGTCTGACGTAATGATCCTGAATATATGAGATGAAAGAGAAAGGGGGGATTTACAATTTGGAATTCTTGCAGAGTAGGCTTTCCAAGCATCTGTTTTCCCTGTCATGGGGCTCCAGGGGTATTTTATAGAAGTAAATTACACATAATTTGGAAAACAATGAAAGTCTTCATCACAGACACAACGGTCACCTAAATCTACTAGGAGATTTTGAAAATTAATCTTTTATGACTCTCATTCTGTTGCCAATTCTCAGAAAGACTTCAACATTCATTTTTTTTTTCTTTATATTAACAGAGTATTCGCTGTAGTCATAGCAAAAGCTATTCCTGTTATTTAGCGTTAACAAAACTGTATCGGGAGGTACTATACATACACATGGTCTACATGTGGTATTGAGAAAAGCAAAATTTAGAACGTGTCCTCACTTTCAAAATGTTAAGGCAATGAACATAGGAAAACTTTAAAACTTATCTCATTTGTTAGACTGTGTTGTTTACCGCTCATCACATATTAAAATATACAACATTGCTTTCACCACATACAATGCATTAAATATATTACATATCAGCTTATAGATAGGATCAAAGTATTGCATATTTTATATATTACAATTTCATTTAAAACTGTCTAATTATATACTTAAACCTTTGCTAACCTTATAACCTTTGTCGTTGTTCATCTTCATAATTATATTTTTATTGGTAGAGTGTATCAAAGCCCTCTAGTGGCCAAAATTGTATATTTCTACTGTACTTCCCTAAATTTTCTATGAATTATTATTTAAAAAAATTAATTAGCACTTTGTTACGCTGTTAGTATAAAACCCAGGAATACTGTTTATTCTTTAAAAAAAAAAAAGAAAAAGAATTTCTCTTTTATTGTGGTCTAATTTAAAAGAAAATATGAAACAATTGTGCCACGTAAGTTAGTGTCATTATTGAAAAAGACATTTTAAAAATATGCCGTGTAGTATAAAATTAGACTATAAACAGATTTTTTTGAAATTTAAGATTTAATATATGGAGTATTAGGCATGTGGACTGAGGGACACATGATTTTCATATTAGAAACCAAGAATTAGAGAATAATGACAAAGTAGCCTGGGCAAATTGTAGTATCTATCCATTCAAACAAATTTTCCTTTTAGAAGGCTAATGTCAATCAAATATTTACGTAAGAACTACATGAGGCACTTTTATACAACAATAAGCCATTTCAAATATACCACAGAGTCTAGTTGGCCAAACAAGAAGGTGGAGGTGTGACTTAACCACAATAAAGCAGGGAACCGTGGGGACGGGGGGAGGATGTGATTAGCTCATGGGAACTCAGGATGAGGCCCCCACATCCCCTGTTCAAGGGACTTTCAGAGAAGGTAGAAAGGCAGATTTTTATGTTATATCTACAGATTTTCAAACACTGGTGTGATTTTAAAAAGTGATAATGCAGGTTGAGCTAAATGTGTTTAGGAGTTAGCGCACAGATCACTATTTTGAGACTTTTTGCTTAATAAACTCAGGGTCATTACATCAAGACAACACAGGGTTATCCTTTTATGGCGCATTTGAAAATAACACTTAGTCAAATCCTCCTCAAATTAAAATATCTGCATTAGTCTGTCCCCAGCAACAAATTAACATATGGCATGCCCTTTCACATGGGATCATTTTATCTAATAAACACTCTTTTTACCCAAACTTTCATTTCCTCATCACCTGTAGGAAGATGTGCCATAGGGCAATGCTTCCCAAGTGTGTGACATGGGAATCCCAGTAAGGATTTTCTCAGTTCTCGGTGTATTTACTGTTTTAGTCAATGTGTTGCTGGAGAGTTAATCTTTTTAAAGTAAATTAATTCTGCCACTTCAAAATTGATGATTAGAAAACTAAGTTACCCTCAGTCCACCTCACAAAAGGCTTTGAACCACAAGAGTGCTGTCCCAGGTTACTAATGGACTTTCTATTACCAGCTGTTTTGCATAGAATTGCTTACCAAAGGGTAAGAACATGCTGAGACACAGGGTCGGGAACCTGTGGCCTTCTAGGTCCTTATGTGGGGCCTTTTGGATGTATTTTACAGAGCAAATCTTTTCACTTTTATTAATCCTTGTTTTTTTGTTCTTATTTATTTATTTATTTTTGCAGTTTTTGGCCAGGGCTGGGTTTGAACCCACCACCTCTGGCATATGGGGCCAGTGCCCTACTCCTTTGAGCCACAGGCGCCACCCACTTTTTAATTTTTATTTTATTTATTTATTATTTATTCACTTACTTATTTAGAGACAGAGTTTTACTCTGTCACCCTGGGTAAAGTGCCAAGGCACCATAGCTCACAGCAACCTTAAACTCTTGAGTTCAAGTGATCCTCCATACTCAGCCTCCTGAGTAGCTGGGGCTACAGTCACCTGCTTCAAAGCCCAGCAAGTTTTTCTATTTTTGAGTAGAGACAGGGTCTTGCTCTGGCTTAGGCTGATCTCCATTTCCTAAGCTCAAGCAATCCACTTGCCTTGGCCTCCTACAGTGCTGAGATCACAATGTGAGCCACTGTGCCTGGTTGTCTTATCTTTAAAAGGAATATATTTAAAATACCAAAGAATGAAATAAGTTTCAATAAAATAATTTTCCTAATTGACCGGCACAATTGGAACCTTACTTTTTAGTAAGCCATAAAGGTGAAGTGGGTGGGTTCCCTCCTCATGATTTAGTTTTAACTTCCTCCACCTGACTACAAAATGGGCTGGTTGGTGAGAATTTATGAGGGTTAAGTACATTAATCTGCTATCATTTTTTGACAATATCCAGTGTTTCTCTTTGAAATGTAACAGTGAATAGTTGTACTCCTTGACGGTATTTCTAAATTCTGTCTGCTTAAGAGCACCCTGTCAATGAAGACCAAGAAAACATTGAAGGAAGAAAATAGATTTTTTTTTTTTTAATGAGGATTGGGATTTGCAATATTATCTTGTTCCTGCTACAGAAAGGTGATTTGTTAGCTTTGTGATATCGGAATAGCTACACTAAAGAAATTCAAGTCTCATTAGCATTATAATACTCATAAGCACCACAAATATTTTAAATTAGAGGGTGAGATATGAAAGTAGCAAAAGCAATTCTTTCAAGTAACAATAAGACTGAAAATAACGCCACTGAAACAACTTACAAAGTAGCTTATATACTTAGGGAAAAAAAGGAGAAGCCATTTAGTGATATGGAACTTGTGAAATAATGCAATGCTGAACTCGTAGGACGCTTAGACCCTGAATGCATTTCAAACCGCCTCTTTCAAGGAGAATCATAATGGATCATCAGCAGGAAAGAGCCTTCAATTTAACAGAACAACTTCATGCAATACTTCAAAAGAAAAATATGTATTTTCAATCACTTTGGACAAATCAATTGATACTACTGACACAGGGCAGTTTTTATATTTCACTCAGGTCAAAACAGAAGATTTTCCCTGCTACAAAGACTTCCTTGTTTGGGGCACAGAACGAAGGGAATAGGTATCTTCAACAACAATCAAGCTAAATATAGTGAAGTTGGAGTGAATTTGGTAAATTTAGTAAGTGTATATGCAGACGATGTACCTTCCGTAACAGGAAAACATGAAGGGTTTATTAAACAGATTAAAAATTATTATTATTATTTTATTTATTTATTTATTTTTGCAGTTGTTGGTGGGGGCTGGGTATGAACCCTCCATATCTGGTATATGGGGCCAGTGCCCTTCTCTTTTGAGCCACAGGCGCCGCCCACAAATTAAAAATTATTAACAGATTCAGATGCTCTCATTTATTTTCATTGTACCTTGCATTAGGAAAACGTCTGTGCTTTAAGTGCTATTTTAAGTGACACCTTGCAACAAGTTGTAAGTATTGTCAACTGTATTCCTGCAAAGGGAACATGGCATTGTCAGTTTCATAACATGCTCAAGTTGAAGGGTGAAGTATTCAGTGTTGATTTCCCGCATCATTCTAAAGTGCATTGGCCATCACAGGGACAGGTATTAGCCAAAATTTTATCTCTGCAAGAACAGATGGTTAAATCTTAGGAAGAATTAAATCAGCAATGTGCTTTATTGAGAAATAATTCTACAGGACTGCAGCATTTCTGAGTGATATGTCAAACCAAACAACTCAAATATTTCTTTGCAAGGTAAAACTATCTATGCTATGTGGCAAACAAATCTAAGCATTTAGTAAACAATCTTTTTTCAAAAAACTTCTTGAAAAGGAAATTTCAGATGACTATTTTCCCCAGTTAGCACAACTCACGGATGAGCAGGTTGACATACATGTATGTGATTCATCTGAAGAATACACAGCCATTATAAGCCTGCTGGATAGGAAGACGCCATGAGAGGTTCACGGGCTTGGACAATCATAGCATCACACTCAAATTAGGATTTCAGCCTCACCTAATTGATATCACCATGGCACCTAAACAACTGGTTGAGCTCTCAGTAGGTGACATTTTAAAGCCATTGTTTGATGCTAAGAAAGATCCAACTGAAACGTGGAAAAACGTAGTAGAATACTCACACCTTCAGCAATATGCCCCCAGAATGCTTTCTTGCTTTTCAACCACTTATTGGTGCAAATCTACAATTTTCTGTCTACCCCAAATTAATGTGCTGTTAAGGTCACAGATGACTGACACCCATCTGGATAAACTGAAACTGTGGACCTACCTCTGTGCTGCAACCAAATAATCAAACACTTTCCAACAGAAAGCAGATGCAACAAAGTAATTAAAAGATTACTTAAGATTAACAAATAGTTTTTATTTTTTGAAATTAAGTACATAGTAGTTTTTTAGAAAATAGCATATATTTTTAAGTATATCTAATGAAGTTTCTTGACTGCAGCCTTATTTGATTACAACTAAATTAACGTAGCCTTCCAACATGGAAGATTCCAACATGGCTTAGACTCATTGTTGAAAACACAAAGTAAAAATCTAATTTCCATAAATATACTGGATTCACTGCACAGTGTGTGATAAGAATGTGTCTATCAGAGAGGCAAGAGTTTTTTAGACAGAAGAAAAATGAAGTTTGAGGCTCTGCACCCACAGCACAGTGGTTATGGAGCTAGCCATGTACACCATATTCAGTGGCTTCGAACCTGGCCTGGGCCAGCTAAAGCAACAATGACAACCGTAACGAAAAATAGCCAGGTGTTACGGTGGGCTCCTGTAGTCCCAGCTACTTGGGAAGCTGAGGCAAGAGAATTGCTTAAGCCCAAGAGTTGGACGTTGCTGTGAGCTATGACGCCACAGTACTCTATCTAGGGTGACATAGTGAGACTCTGTCTCAAAAAAAAAGAAGGAAGTTTGAATGTTGAAAACTCATAACATATGATTTTCTAATTTGTGATTTTCTTTCTAAACTCATTTTCCTTAGCTTCAATGTCTTGGCATGAGCTAGATAAAGAATTAAACCAAATTAAGGCAGCAGGATGAGGAGTGAAATCTCAGGAAGTACGACAAAGGAAATGAAGAGCAAATAAATAATCACGGTAGGAAGTGTGCACAGAGCAAAGTGAAAATAAAATCAATTCCAATTTTTAAATAATAACTTTTTCACCATTTTCAACAGCATACATGTATTATTTTTACTTACAAAAATGAGGTCATAGTGAAAAGTTTAAGAAAGTAGAATTTCTTTCCTCAATACCAAAATTAAAAAAAAAAAAAAGATAAATATTGAATAGTAGAAACCAAAAAACCTAAGGGGTCACAATCCACAGTCTTAAATCTGAGGTACTATATACTACAGAAAAAAAAAAAAAAAAAAAGAAAACTATTATCAAACTATTCAACAAAATGCACACAACTAAATAGAAAACAGACGTGATTGGAGCTGAATTTATGATTTAATAACTGAACACAGGAGGGATTTCATATAGAAATTTCACCCCAAACATTTGTAGGGTTTAGAGTAAGAGTAAAATACCGTATGTATCTAAAATGAAATAAAGGTCATGTCAGGCTAATAAACTGTTTTAAAATGTTTATATAGTCCATCCTCTTATCTTGAAAAATATACTGTGATAAAGAATTCTGGGACCAGTTCTGAATACAGAATTTATAAACAGCTCAGAGAATTCCATGTCAGAGGGTAGCAGGGAAGAAGAACCCTCTCCTGGCTCCTAGCACTGACTGTGGCCTCTTACCCTCTTTATTCCACTGCAGCTGTGCCCTGCACCAGGAGGGGGCCTCAGAGGTATTTATGTGGATACCCCAGCCCACACTTCCAAGCTTTGTCCACAGACAATCTTTGGCCTTTCCTTGGGTCTAAAAATAAGTATATCAGTGGTCTGGTCTACCCTCAGAAAGAAAAATCATGGAATAAAGGTACCAATGTCCTTAAACTGTGTTTGGAATCAATAGTAAAGGATTCCAGGGTCTTGGATAATGTAGGGTGATCCAGAGAGGAAACAGACTCCAGGTGAGCACAGGTGCCTGGCAGCCAGAGGAGGGCAGGGCCGGGGCCACAAAAGCACAGTGCCCAAAAGGTTTACAGAAATTAGAAAGGGATTGGAGAGGAAATAATAGGTATAGAGGAAATTCAACGTTGATATACATCATAGGAAACACTTTTTTTGTAATAAATAGACTACATTATTGTGGAACAGAAATAAAGGAGTATTCAAGAGCCTAATTTCTCTGAAAGGAAGCAACCACTGAATTTGGCCACTTAAACTGTATGTTTCTGTAAGATCAATTGGCGAACAATAGCCTTTAAAAAATACCCACCAGTTCAGAAATAGGCCTGCAGGAGGAAGGGGGAAAAGTCGGGCTTGTCTGACTTCAGCAGAGCAGCACCAGATGATAGAAGATGGAAAAGCAAAGGTACAAAGCTCCGAAGGAAGGAAAGTGTGACCCAGGCATTTCACGCCCAGCTAAGGTGCTGTGAAGTATAAAGACAACAGATATCACAGTCTGAAACGTCAAGTCCCCATGAAATACACCAAACTCAAAATCTTCCAACCCAAACAAAAGGACAAGCCATTATGAAAAGATTAGATCGAAATTCACCACCCATTTCTACATGTTCTGCAGAAAACTTATTATTTTAGACTGCTTTTAATAAAATCACGAAGTTATCCTTCATGGAGGAGAGACAACTCACAGAAAACCTCAAAGATCTAATCACACAAAGATGACAACAGCTTTGAAAATGGCTTTAAAAACAAGCACATAAAAACTAAACACAATTTCTTGACAACGTAATTAATCGCAAGGGGTCATCTCAGAACTGGAAAAGGATTTCAAATCAATTTTGCTTTTTATATTCCATAATCACTCAACAATAAACTCATAACCATAATTTAAAATAAACACAGAAATTATACACTTATGCAAATTTTTAAAAGTCATATTAGAGTACATATTGTCATGGGTATCTTTGCAGTAAAAGCCCAAAAGCAATTAGAGGATAAGTAACAAGTTCAAGGAGAAGAAGATTGGGTTCAGAGTAAGGAACTCAGAGCTTTCACTGTATCTGTGTAGTTTAAGTAAGAAAAAAAAAAAAAGTCTCTAAACAAATAGGTCAAACAAAAATGTGTTGAAAAAAGGATTATTGCTACTATGCACCTAATACCTTATGTACCTTAACATATGCTTAAAAATGTCCATTATTAAACATATTTAAAAAGTGCAAAGCCAAAAACATATGGTTTTTTTTGCTTTAGCATGGAGAAGTTTTGACTATTTTAATTGTGTAATATGTGAGATTATTAAAAATCAGACTCACTGTTAGAAACGTGAATAAACAGAAAGAGCTCAGTGGCACGCTTCCTTTATATGATGTTTGTTAATAAAAAGAAGTTAGAGTTACACAATATGTTGCCACTAATATCACATTATTTAAATTGTGTTGGTATCAACTGAAAGTGTTTGTAAGAAAACTCCAGAAAAAAGTGTAGGGGAAAAACTCTGGATAATATCAGCCTGGGAAAAGATTTTATGAAGAAGACCTGTTTGGCAATTGCAGCAACACCAAAAATAAATGAATGGGACATGACCAAGCCAAAAAGTTTCTATACAGCTAAGGGTGCAGCAACTAAAGCAAACAGACAACCTTTGAAATGGGAGAAGATATTTGTATGCTCCAAATCTGATAAAAGGCTGATAACTAGAATTTACAGATAAGTTAATCAACAACAGAGAAGAAAACCATCTCCTGTATCTCTGGGAAAGAGATATAGACAGAACCTTCTCTGAAGAAGACAGAACGAATGGCTAACTAACATTTGAAAAAATCCTCATCATCACCAACAATCAGAGAACTGCATATCAAAATCACCCTGAGATTTCAACTAACCTGTGTGAGAACAGTCCTCATCAGTCCCAAAGCCATAGATGCTGGGTGGATGTGGAGAGAAGGGAACACTTTTACACTGTTGGCGGGACTGCAAACTAATAGAGCCTCTATAGAATACAGCCAAATAGAATTATGAAGAATCTGCAAAGAGTTGAAAGAAGACTTTCCATGTGATCCTGTAATCCCATTAGTAGGTATCTATCCAGAAGAAAAACTTCATTTTACCATAAGAACGTGGGTACTAGAATGTTTATCACAGCTGAATTCACAATTGCTAAGATGTAGAATTGACCCCATTGCTCATCAGCACATGAATGGATTAATAAACTGTGGTTTACATATATACCATGGAATACTATTCAGTCATAACAAGATGGTGACTTTACGGCTTTTTCATTAACCCGGATGGAGTTAAAGCACATTCTTCTTAATAAAGTATCACAAGAATAGAAAAGCAAGTATCTAATGTACTCAATACTAATATGAAACCAATAGAAAAACAACTACAAACCCACAAGAAAGAAAAACACAATGAAATTTAGGTGGGGATGAGGGAGGATGGAAGGAGGGAAAGGGATTGGCAGCCCTCACTCCGTGGGTACAATGGGAGGATATATAGCACACCTCCTGGTGAAAGGCTCCACTAAAACTTGGACTTTGCCTGATAAATGGAAACAATGCAAGCTAATTATTTGTACCCTCATATTAATCTGAAAATAAAAGAAAAAGAAATATAATTTCAAATTCAAAACCAATTATAATATATATGGCTGGGGGCCAGAAGATAGAAAGTTGATAAGTGTATGATGTGTGTGTGTTTAGCCTCGAGGTATCCATGTATTTATACTGTCCTTATGCCACTCTGACCAGCTTAGGATGAATTTAGTAATGAAATGCTTGTCTGTGCCCTGGGCTCCATACTGACTCTGAGGAAGAGGAACCTGCTTGGGAATGTGCATAGCTGTGTGCCTGTGGAGGGAAGTACTGGGTCTCTGGGTTGGAGGACACAGGTACCATCCCAGATCCTTCAGTAACCAGCTGAGGAGGCAGATACAAAGGTGTTTAAGCTACAACATCTGTCTCTCTCTATAAAAGGGAAGTGATCTGGATCAGCGGTTCATTCCCAAACCTTTATCACTTAAACCGTCCTCACTTTATATATCACCGTATTTGTTTTTTGATTAAAAGGTATCAAGGCAGGCAAGATTCATTTCTAGTATAAACCCAAGAGACCGGACATGTCAAACCCCAGGCACCCAAGGATCATAACAAACAAAAATTAATTAACCACAGTCAGAAGGAACATCTATGTTGAAAAGATGGGGTGGTGAACCTGTGGCCTTAAGAAACTTCTTACCTTCCAGGCCCTTCAGTGGGATCAAATTTTATACAACCAATCCTTTCATTAAAAGCAGTGCCGCAGAGAAAGAGAAAGCTTTCCTTGTCTTCTTTTGTGCTTAAGAAAGAAAGGTCTTGAAATGAGAAGGTGATCTTTATACATTATATAAACCTATCAAAAGATCACATGTACCCTAAAATTATGTACAAATATTATTTATAAATAAAAATAATTTACAAATTGTGAAGGAGAAAATATATCATCAGGGCACTTTAGAATTATAAAATTTTTCAATTACACGGACAATTGATAGACACTCTCAAGGTTCTAAAATTACACAGGATACAGATCTCTTCAATACTTCCTTAAAAATTAATGTACTTAATAATGAAATCTAGCCAAACACAAAGTAGAATAAAACAAATGCGGTCTTTGAAAAACCTTAACTACTAGGTCCTGGAGTCTAATTGACTCACTTTTGAACTTTCATGATGTGGAGCCAATGTTTCTTATTGTATGTGTCCAATTAACTTTTGGCTCATGAAAGACTCAGCATCGAATTAACATAACTTCTGAGAGGAGCCTGGATGGATAGGGGAGGGACATGATAAAGGCAAGAGAAAAAAAAATAAAAAAGATTGACAAGGAGTACAATTTCTGTAGGTTTTAGATGAACAAGGGCAAGATAACTTGATTTCAGGCTATATTTCTAGATTTTAATTTACAAGAGTATTCATTTTCAAATAAACATTTACCCCCAAATAATTAGAAAATGGGAGCAGATTTGATTACAAACTTGGGCATTTTATCATTGGCATTTTATTACCGGAGCTCTTTATGTATTTTGTATCTTTATGTACGGGGAGTTCTATATGCATATGTATTATTGGAGTAGTTTATTTTTTGTATTAAGTAAATTGAAAAGTTTCTCCTAGACAACATGATTAGATTAGAACTAATAAGGGATTTAAAAAAAGACTAGAAAAATGTTTATGATTGAGTACAGAGAACCATTGGCATTGATTAAATTATTATGCTGTTTGGAATAACTTCAGCATATTATGGCGAGAGTGGAATAGTAATCAATGAAGAGAGTTATTTTCTTTCTTTCTTTCTTTCTTTCTTTTTTTTTTGAGACAGAGTCTCACTATGTCACCCTTGGTAGAGTGCTGTGGCATCATAGCTCACAGCAAACTCAAACTCTTGTGCTTAAGCGATTCTCTTGCCTCAGCCTCCCAAGCAGCTGGGACTACAGGCATCCACCATAACACCCAACTATTTTTTTGTTGTAGTTGCCATTGTTGTCTGGCTGGCCAGGGCTGAATTTGAACCCATCAGCCCTGGTGTATGTGGCTGGTGCCCCAGTTGCTGAGCTTCAGGAGCCAAGCCTGAATAGAGTTATTTTCTATCTGCTTCATTCTTTCTTAGTGCTGCCTAGACATTGCACAAATGGTAGTTTCAAGAACAACTAGACTTCAGAGCACATCCCAACCACCTGTGGGGAACTATTAATATTACTACAGCTGCAGAAATACCCAAATCTTATAAACCTAAGTGTGGTTAGAGTTGATAAACTGGGCAGATGGACATGTCACAGTGGAAACGCATAACTATGGGCTTCACTACTGTGAGGGATGCATTCCATTCTGAAATCAAGTATTGTTGCAGAAAAAAAAAAAAAAACGGTACAAGAAAATTCTGCAGCTAAAACTACAGAGAAAGATTGGAATTTAAATCTATAAATACTTCATTTTCAAATATGGGTCCAGTAGGTAAAGCTCTGTGGGAACAAAAAATAACTGATCACCTTCAGGGCATGGTGGTTCATGCTTGGAATCCCACAACTCTGGCAGGCAAAGGCAGGTGGATTGCCTGAGTTCACAGGTTCAAGACCAGCCTGAGCCAGAGTGAGACCCCTATCTCTAAAACATAGTTGGGCGTTATGGCAGGCGCCTGTAGTCCCAGTACTTAGGAGGCTCAGGCAAGAGATTGCTTAAGCCCAAGAGTTTGATGTTGCTGTGAGGTGTGATGCCATAGTATTCTACCAAGGGGAACCAAGTGAGACTCTGTATCAAAAAAAAAAAAAAGAAAAAAAAAATCATAAGTATTCCCAGAAGGTATCCAAAAGGACAATGGTTGGTATTGGGCTCATGAATGTAGAAAGATTGTCCTAATGGAAACATTTTTTTTTTTTTTCCCATAGAGCAAGAGTCATAACTTTATTAAAGTCCAGTTCTTAATAGTTAAGTCCAATAGACAAAAGAACCAAAATTGAAGATTGGGGACGCAGGGAGGGAACATTTTTTTACACTGCTGATGTTTTTCTTCTGAGTGAAGTCACATTTTTTCACATCCTCACTTCTTTTTCCTTTGAGAAGGGAGAATGAGTTGGAGAATGTGCAAAGTTCTTACATAACTAAAGTTCTTCCCTTCCTTCCTCTCATGAGTAAGCCATCTGCAGAGAGCACACTCAGCTCCAGGGCAGCGAGTGCATCTCCCAGCATCTGCTGCGTGGGGCAGTGGGGAACTCTGGGGCCTAGATCCAGAAAAATGCACCTTTTCAAATGGTGGTGTTCCGTTAAATGTTTAACACCCATATTCCCAGGAGAAAAAGCCCCTGCTTGATTTCATTTGCAATTTCCATAGTGTAAATACTTCAACCGCAACTGATTTCAAGGGGCCAATATGATGTCACTGAACCTGGAACAGGGAAAACGTGGACCAGTCAGCTTTCATAAACTCCTACCTGGCTCAAGCACATCCCTTAATATAGTGAGAGTCATTCTTCAAGCTGTTTTTATTAGAAACTTAGTTGTTATTTTTGCTTCAATCTGCTTTTTCAGAAGTTTATTCTTAATTGGCTTAAAACCAAGGCTGGCAAGAGGTGTGCTAATTATTTATCTCCCTCAAACACCAAAATATGTGTGCACCATTTCTAATTTACCTTTATAGTAACCGATCCACACCAAGCTTCCAGCAATTGAAAATGAATAAGTTTGATTTTGTGAATGGGAAATTTTTCCTTAGGAAAAATATTTTTCCTTAGGAAATATAAAATAACACTAAGTAAAACCTCCATTTGAATAATCTAAGCTTTTACTTAAAAAAAAAAAATTGGCGACTACAGAGGTATAAATGCAGACGTGTCTTATTCTACAACTCCAAGGAATCAAAATATTAGGTTATTTTATGTTTAATCTCAAATATTTCTCCCAAAAGCATTTGGATGTATTTTCTTCTTGAAGAAGTCTTCAATAAAAGAAACTTACTCTTTGCAGATGGTAATTTCATACCTCATAATAAATGTAGATCAGATGGAACAAATTTCCAAAGTTAACTTTGAAACATTAAGCACACACTAGTCACTTAGGTATGACAGTAGTTCAACAATTGACCGACCACTGAAATTGCTTATATGTATTTATAACATATGCAAAAATTATAGAAGTGGTTACTCTTAAAATTGGCAATGAGCTACTCTGCCAAGGAATTTATAACTATGTTAACTCAAACGTGTCCTTTTCATACCTTATTTGTAGTACAGCTAATTCACACTGGATTTTAGTTCTTGACTTTGCACTCAAGGTGATTTTCCTTTCTATTCCAGTGTGTTTGAAAAGTATGTGAGTGAAACGTTTTATTTATTTGTTTATTTTTGAAGCGTGATCACTACTGTTAGAAAGTCTTTCTGTTTTCTTTGGAGTTTAATGTGACATGAGAGATTTGGGGGGGAAATTATGTTTTCACTTAACAGCAATTACCCTTCTTACCTCGCTTAAGAAAAGTGGTGCTATAAAAAGTGAACAATTGACCTAAAAATCAGGAAAGATATAATTTTAAATGAGCTATATAATCTGACTCTAGTGCACAGAGACCATAATTGCAGAAAATCGGTGATGAGAAATTAAAGTACAGTAAAATCCTATCATAAAGTGGTAAGTAGTATGCAAGTGATTCACTCATGTAAAAGGTGGTGAAGCTATTTTGAGAATAATGAACAGTTGAGGGGTTGTGAATTCTGTGTCTGGCCCCGTGTTGCAAATCCAAGCTGCTGTTGAAATTTGGCGCCACCTGGTGGCGACTATCCGTTCAGTCAAAAATACAGAATATGGCGAAAGCTGAGTTCTGAGACCAGTTGGGGCTTCCCAAATGAAGACAGTGATTCAAGGACTCCACAGCTTAGCTGGAATCTGTCTTATCCATCCTAACTGAGGAGTTGGAAAGGATCCTCACCAAGAATCCAAAGACCTCTGCTCATCCACAGCTCTTTGGAACCTCATCTCATTTTCCTCCCCACATCTGACCCCATTTGACTAACTTCATTAGGAAATGTGGGTTGGTTTAAGGATAAAAATCAATACCAATCACTGTCATCCAAAGTTGTATTCCCACTAGTCATGTGTGCAGTTTTTTTTTTTTGTATTATGCTTTATACCAGGGGATGTAAATGGATAATCCTACAGACTATGTTCTTGAGTTTTGATGTTGCAAATTAAAGAAAGAATTATAAGGAGAAAAAATGAAGCAAAAAAATTAGGTTCTCAGGTATCACTATATGTTTTTGTACTGTTTTCTCTCTTTATTTTATGTATTTATACAAAAACAGGACTTGGTCAAGATGGCTGACTAGACACAGGTAGAATGTGTCTCCTCTACAGGAAGAACCAAGAAGAGTAAACAGATTCTCATGTCATGAAGAGAGAATGCTGGGACGCACAGGCTGGCTGTGAGAGGCGTCTAACATGTACAAGGCCAGAACTCAGGGCAACTTGACTGGCCCAAGACCAGCTGACAGCTTGGGGGAGCTCCTGGATGTGGGGAAAACAGTAAAAGACAAGACCCCAAGGCTGACAAAAAACTGAGATGCCACTACGATACAATATACACATGAAATGGAATTCAACTGGTACGCAATAGATCCATTAAAATTAAAATATGCACTAGAAAAACAAAGGCTAAAAATACTATACTCTTCCTTACTTTTGAATTTTCTTAATTATCTAGCATAAAATATTTAGATGTTTATTGCTCAAAAAATCCCTTTATAATGCACGTAATCTAAATTAAATTCTATTGAAGAAAACGAATATTCCCATTGCTATTAATTTTAAGTGAGCTATGACATGTACACAATGTAAGAAAATCATGAATATAGCTCAATCTATTGTTTTTTAAGGTGAACACCCCTATGCAACCAATATGGGGACAAAGCATCTGAGTATTTTTTTATTTCAAAATGTTAATTAAAGGAGTGATGGCACACCAAGAATCTGAACATTAACAATTCTCCACAAAGACACTGCCTTGTCACTTCCCATTCCCGAGTGAAAACAGATTCCTAATTTATAACACGCTGTATTAGTTTTGCCTATCCTTGAACTTTATCTAAGTAGATTAGTGTCTCATATGCATTCTTTGTCTCGATCCTGTGGCTGAATTTTTTATTTTATTTTATTTTATTTTATTTTATTTTATTTTATTTTATTTTATTTTATTTTATTTTATTTTATTTTATTTATTTATTTTTGAAGTTTATGGCCAGGGCTGGGTTTGAACCCTCCACCTCCGGCATATGGGGCTGGCCCCCTACTCCTTTGAGCCACAGGTGCTGCCCATGTGGCTGAATTTTAGGTGAATGAAATATTTCTGCATTGTTCCATACATAGTTTTGTTGTAATCTTTAGAACATTTCAGATGTACTGAATTACTGAGAAAAAAATTACAGAGAAATACTGTATTCCCCACACTCAATTTCCTCTATTTTTAGCATCTTACTTTAGTATGGTATATTTCTCACAACCAATGGCCCCCTATTAATACATCATGCCCATCCTTCATTGAGATTGCCTCACTTTTCCTCTAACATCCTCTTGGTGTTCCATCATCCTTTTGACGATACTAGATCACAGATAGTTATCGTGTCTCCTTAGACCCGTTTTATTGTTGCAATTTATCAGATTTTCCTTGTTTTTCCTGACCTTGTCAGTTTTGAGGATGATTGGTGAAGTATTTTATGTAATGTCACTCAATTGAGAGGTGGCTACAACGTAGAGAATAATTTTTGTAAAAGTTTGTAGGGAATATGTTGTAAATAAAGGAGGATGTTATACATTTAGCTATAACTTCCCATTTTCCACATGGAGGCAGTTTAGGGGAGCCCTCTATATACTACAAAATGAAAAGCTTATTTGATGCTAAAGTATAACATCATGACTACAATGGGAAATGGAAATGCACATGAAAAGGGCATTTACCACTGTCCCAATTTATGATGTCGATGTACAATATCAATCCTGAAAACCTGGATACCTTTGTAAATATTTTCTTTAACACAATCATCAAAGTTGACTGTCAAATAGTTAACTTGATTTTGAGTCAGTGTACATCTATGGAAATAATCCTGTAGCAAGTACACATAAAGCCAACTGAAAGAACTAGAAAGTACAGAAATAATTCATGTGCAAAAAATCATTTGAAAATCTGGATTAGTCAAATGTTGGGTGATTTATGTTATTCCCTTTTGTTTTGCATTTGAAGGCCTACTTGCAGAGTTTCTAAAGAAAACTTCCAAAAATTTACCACATCTACCACAAGTATAGAAGAATGAAACATTTATTCATAGATTAACATAATCATATAATTTAATTTATTATGAAGGTTCTTATAAAAATACAATCAATAAGCAAGTTACTACCATCTCTTTTATCTTATAAGAAAACAAATATTTAAAAATGCAGTGGGCAATACAACTGAAGACTGTCTTAATTATTTCTCTAGTTTAACATTTTATTAATATAACAATGCTGAAAATACTATAGCACATTTTTCCTATACCATATTGGAAATTGTATAATCTAAGTATTGATTATATAATTAAACTTTTATTGCTACTTAGTAATGAAAATTAACTTCTAAATCGTCATAGGATTAGAGTTACATCTATTTATTTCATGCTTAAACCTAATTATCATACATCTTTTTGAAATGAAGTAAAATTAAAAACCTGGGTAACTCATAAATCCTGTATATTCAGTAGCAGTGGAAATGACAATGATCTTTAAAAACAGATTTTTCTATCTTCATTCATTCCTGAGCCAAAACAACTCTGATCTTCACGGTAACAGTGAATCACATGGGCTGCCGTGGCTGTCATACATCATAAATCTGAATGATAAATGTAAATCAGAAGGAAATGTATTGTAACCTTCTAAAAAAAAAAAAAAACACTGAATTACCTTAAAACTGATATTCATACTAAATTTCAAAAGAGCAGGAGAACAGTGTAATGAATTAGAGCTAAAATGTCCCCCCAGATAGTTTATTTTCTACATGACTTAAATCAGACCTTCTCCTAATGTAGTCGAATGGTGTGCTGGAGCCACCAGCTCCTACTGGCTCTCAACAGCAATTTGTTTCATGTTGGAACAAATGGAATTTGTTAGCCTATTGCTAAAAGTAGCCACTATTAAAAATGAAATCATATAAACTTATATTTAATCATACCCAAAACAAAGGTAATAAATACCCTCAAATGATCACTTTTAATGAGTTATTGCTATCTATGTTTTGTTTGTTTGTTTGTTTTTGGCCAGGGCCGGGTTTGAACCCACCACCTCTGGCATATGGGGCCGGCACCCTACTCCCTTGAGCCACAGGCACTGCCCACCATCTATGTTTTTGAGGTTACTTACACCTATCATATATGCTAAAAATTCTCTAAGTAGTGTACTCCTGTGCATCTTTTCCCAATTCCACATTCAGTGACATAATGTTGGTAGCTTAAAACAAGCCACAGTGAGAGTATTTACACCACAGGAATAGGCAGATGCTACAAACCCGGGCTCTGCCTTCCTACCTCAAAAAGCTACCTGGTTGTGAAATATTTACCAGCATGCCACCAACCCCATACTTATCTCTCCCCCAAAATCTATCTCACAAGGAAAATCAAGCTCTTAGTTTTTGTTCTCTATAAAGATACTTGTCTTGGAGAAATGTCCTAGTTTTCCCACTTTCATATCCTTCATTCATTTAAAAAGATAAATAGTGATCTTAACTCTCTTGAGAGAAAAACATAAAGGCAATGCTGCTCTCAACAACCAACCATCTCTCAGGTAGAAAGCTTCTATATGGAGTTTACCAAATTCTGAATGTAAGGGAAGGCAGAGGAGCACATTGGTAGTGGAAAAAATGAGTTTAATTCTGATTTTGCCACTTACTACACTGGGAATACAATTAATCTCTCAAACACTTGAATCCTTATTTATTTAAAAAAGTGATTAATACACTAAAGTTGTGTTGAAGAATCAAGTGCAATTACAAACATGAAGCTAATGTAGACACTCTGTAAAGATTAGCTATTATTTGTATCACCACTTTGACAACAGAAGCTACGATTCAAAACACCTAAGTAGTACAATGTAGACCCACATTTCCTAAACTCTGCTCATACATTTACATTGATTAATAGTATATTAAATCACAGAGAAGTTCTGCACATCAAAAGCTAAATAAACATACCTACAATGTTCCAAAAACTTCTCACATTTTGTTTGCTCTTCCAATTTCTGTTCATTGCTAACCCAACCCTCTCCAAAATTCTGTATCTAGTAAGTCCCCTCAGCAGAGCTAAACATCAATATAAGGCTGTTTCATTTCTATGCTAGTCCCTAAGTCCAAATCTCAATACTGCGTGTGCCTCCAAACACAAAATTCTATAATGTGGCAATTTTCTCTTATTACCTATAAATACAAGTTATTGTAAAATGCCTTAGGAAATGATATTAAATAATATTCAGATACTGTCACTAAGGACTGCAATATTTTCTAGGCTATATGAAATTAAAAAGGAGAATAAGTTTTTAAACAAGGTTCAGATATCAGCCCACAGTAAGTACAGATTTAAAACTACTGAACTCATGAGTAACTCTGTTAGAGATTGGAATTAGTAAAGAAATAACTTGAAGAATGATGTTATAATTAACTTGAATTAAGCCAAGGCTTAGCCATCAAAGGAATTGACAAATAACTATCAAGTCATGTAACAAAGATAAATAAGTTTACTTCTTGGTACAAGTACTTAATTCTAATTATAAACAATAATTTCTTGACAAAGACTGGTATTTACTACCCAAATATATAGTAGCTCTGTTTGTAAAATCTATTTTTTAAACCTCTTCAAAAATTAAGCAGATTTTCTTGTATACAAAACATTTTAATTCTAATCTTTGAGAGCAAGACAGAAGATTGGGAGACATCAGAAAACCTTTTCTGTTCTATTAATACAAATAATATGATTAAAGTCAATCATATTATTAGTTGCCTACGTATTAGGCAACAACTGGATAATTTCTGGGGAAAAAAAAATTGTCAATGTATTCCAGTATTTCCTCCTTAAAATTTTTCATTCTGTACTTTTTTCTGCAATGACCTTTTGGCAACCTTTTCCTTAATCTTAGATTCCTTTTGAGGCTTGTATAAATCATTAATAATTTACTTCATTTCAGAAAGCATTTAATACAACTTTTATTATTGTTTGTGTCATCCCCTGACACAAGTGTTCCAAGTGAAAGAACTATTGCCTTTTCACCTGCTGTTTCTGCAAACCATATTCCCTGAAAAACAATATGAAACAAAACAAGAAAGAAAATTTATGTAATGGTTGTTTCTGGTATCTGCAATTCCGTGCTCATGTTTTTTTTTTAGCCTTGCCACTGGTAATTAGTTTCTTTCTTGCTCTTAATGTCTTCAATTCTTGTCTGCTAGATTGTTGTAAACACATTCATTGCAATGTTTTGTCTCTGTTAACCCCAAATCAGGATCTCAATTACCCTTCCTGACTATTAAGACGGCCTCCAGCCAGCAGTCGGATCACTCTCTTCCTCTTGTAATCTAACATACCATTTCATACTAAAGCAGAGTGCTTACTGTATCTCCACCCATCTCTGAAACACTCAGTTCTCTCTCGTCTATGCTAAAAGAATCCATGCTGTTCACACTCTGTACTGTGGTCCCCACTTCTCACTCTTCTGCTATCTTCAAGAGAGTCTCTAAGTTTTCCTGATTTATGACTTTGCTCATGATAGTCCCTTAACCTGGAATGTCATGTTCTTGGCTGCTACAATTTTACAAGTTCTCCAAGGTCATTCGTTCATTTTTTAATTCATTTAATAGAGTCATGCATATTGGCAAATAAGACAAACATTATTGCCATCCTTACATAGTTCTAGTATGAAGGGAAACACAGAAAATAAGCAAATTCTTGTAAATAAATGCTGCAAATGTGTGAGGTGTCATGAAGAACAAGTTAGAGGTAATATGGAAAACACTATAAATTACGTGACTAAAACTTTCCTGACACCTTCTTAATCTATCCCTGACATCCACAGATTGTTGTCATATTTCCTGTTTCTAAGCTCTGTGCCAGTTTTATATTTCAATAATACTCCAATAATATTTCTATGGCAGTTGCCAAACTTCAGTACATTCAACTTTTTGTGTGTGTGATTAGAACTCATCTCCGTATTTGCAGGATTGTAGGTAACTTGAACATCGATCCCTCAGCAAATGACCAGTTTACATCAATCACGATCCCCCCACCAAACAGTGAACCTAGAGCAAAGACTGCTGAGCTGCTTCTAGGGAACAGTTTCCTTAGTCTCAGGAAAGTTAACCACAAGGCTTTCTTCTGCTCATTTATATCAAAGATGCAACGCCTGGAAGTCTGCGGTGATTAATCACCAGAATTAGCATAGTACCAAAACCAAGAGTGACACAGTGGAGCAATAGAGGAACCTGGGCTCTTGCTAATCCCACCGGGCTATTGAATGATCTAGTCCAGCAGTTCCTTAAACCACTTATTAAATGACTTGAAGTTGTTCTTTTCATTTAAATGAGTAATTTTCTGCAAATACCATACAGATACACTATATTACTAGATTGTAAACACTTTGAAGATGAGGACTATGTCTTGTTCATATTCATAATTTCCACAGTATGAGAAATGACTTTTGCTTATAATAGCTGATTAAAAATAGTAGTTTGGAAAATTAAAACTGCACTTCAATTAAAATATTCTGTGGGGGTGTCGAGGCTCTTATGCATTACACAGTACTAGGCTTCATGTCTCAGCTTCTTTAAAAAGAAGCTGTAACATTAAAATGATGTTATAATCATACAGGTTGAGCTTTCATATGATATAAAGAGACAAGAGACTTGATTTTTCAAATATCTGATGGTTTAGTAAACAAGGCAATCATGTCTTGTTTCTATTATGGGATGTAAACAGACCAAGCAATCTGCATTTTTAAAGAGAATTAAAAACGTGTAGGTAACAGAGAAGTTGAAATTGTCCAACATTTTTCAGAGATTCAAGATGTTCATATGTTGACAAAACACCTACTCAAAAGAGAGCCACAGAGATAAATATCTGATTCTGGTCAACATCTGACTTTAGAAGAATTGGTTGCAGAGAGAAATCTGGTATTATGAATGAAAGTCAGATAAGGCTTTCTCTCAAAGTTCTTATTTCAGGTTTGGTAAATTCCTACATGGTTATGAACTTACAGTACATACCAACTGAAGGACATAAACCAGCAACACTCTTACACTCTACGAAATGCCCTCAGTGGTGATGCTCTATCCCAGAATGACCAAGATCATCCATTACTCTAAGAAAGGAGCTGAAATGCTATTCCAAATGTCAGGTCGAATGAAGAACCGTGCCTGTGTGTTTTAAAAAAGGAGGTAGCCCTGGCCTTCACCTTGACAGATTATAAAATATTTTTGACCCCCAAACCATGATTAAGTGAAAATATAAATGCAATTTGATTTTCTATTGACTCAGGTGTAAATGCCATGGCTAACTATCAAATATTCTGAAAAGCCCATGTTTTTACTCTCTGAGTGTGTTAACCTGTACCCTCTATCTGCCCTATATATCTTTAAATCTCATGAGGCTTTTTTATTAAGAATATGAACAAAGTTAAATATCACATATTATAATATCCATGTTTGAAATTTTCCAAGTTTCTTGTTCTTACCCTAGTTGGTCTTTTCCTTTCAATTTTCAATATTCTATATGTTGAAGTTAAATTATAAAAATAATAGCCAGATTTACTGAATGCTTACTCTGTGTCTGGAATTAAACTAAGAACTTAATGGATAAATCCTCATCATGAAGTAGTTATTATTAATGTAGTTTCTGTTTCTCCAGAATGGGAACTGGATATTAGAGAAGTAAACTATGTACTTTACACAACGAGAAAGGTAACAAATAGGTTCAAGACCTAAGTCTTTGAAACTCTATCTAGGTTGGTCTTTGGCTTTAGCTACCTAGAGTTAGTGCCCAGGCTGTTCTCAACCCCCTAGTTTATCCAGGTTTATTGAAACCTTAGCTGGAAATGGAATCACCTGCTGCTTACATTGGAAGGCTCATTTTTCCATTTTGTCCTTTTAGGATATTTTCTGTATGATTCATCACACTTTCAGTATAGATATTTTAATCATATTTAATAATTTTTGGAGTTGTAAAAGATAAATCACTTAAAGTATAGTGTAGAATTCAGTTTTCTAAAGACTTATAGTAGTCGACAAATAAAACCCCAAAGCAATGAATTATGCTTTTTTTGTCTTTACCATGCTCTTATTTTTCTAGCTTTATTAAGTTTAAACACTTAGTAAGTGAAATGTAACCCAAACTTAAAATCATAAGAAGCTATTTTGACTACCAGGGATCACAGTACAATTATGTAGATAAGAGAATCTTTGGAAGGGTTAAATATTGATAATAAATAAATATTGTTAATAAATATCTTTTCAAATTCCTTAGCTTTACTCGTTAAAAATTGAAAAGGCCAAAAAAAAAAAAAAAAAAAAGAACATATCTAGTATTTGGCCCCCAAATGGTATAAAAGTGGCAAATAAAAAATAATGTAAGCAGACTCTTGTTGATTTCAATACTTACATTATCAAAAGCTTACATTTTAATTTTTTATTTAAGTAAAAATATGGAAACATATCACTGCATCAATATTTTAAGAGTATATTTACCTTTAAAATGAATTTTTCTCTGATTATAATAATATAGGATTTTATTATCCATTTATTCATGTCACAAATATAGGCACATATCTCAAGCTTTTCATAGAATTTATATTCAATATGTGGAAGTTACATAGTAAAAATAATATCTAGTATTATTAACTGCTTATTCTGTGCCTAGAATTAAACTAAGAACTGTAGGCAGAAATCTCTGTTTGGAAGGTACTCAGAGACCGAGAGTGAAACCACGAATACTGGTTTCCATGCGTATCTTGTGAAGTTGTGAAGACAGACTTACAAAATAATATACAATATAAGTGAAGGTATAAAAGCAGGGGGAATATAGAGAAAGAAAGTTGTGCTGAGGGGTTGGTGGTGGTGCTGTGATGAGAAACAGATGGCACTCCATGGGCTTCAGATAGTAAGTAGCCAGTTGCATGGAATTCCTGCCAGGGGGTCACATTGTTTGCACAGAGGGGTGATAGATCCCAGTGAGTCTATGGGGTAGCAAGAGTTCAGTATGGCTGCAGCATGAGGTGTAAAGATGAAGAGTGCAGAGAATGAGCCTGAGCAGGTGCATAGCTAAGAGTTTACATATCGTGCGAGGATTTTATAAGTTTTTGTATAGATCAGTGGTTTTCAAACTTCCCTGCAGATGTCCCAAGATACCTTAAGGTATCCAGTAAGGCATGATTTAAGATAAAAAATACAAATAAACACCTCTCTGAGACCACCACTCTTTTTATATCCCTGTCCTACACAATGAACTTCACATTTGATCAATTCTAGGTAATTGTGACAAAATATTATTTATAAGAAGTTTTTGCCACCAGAAACTAGCTTAAAAACCACTGTCATGGTGCAAAAGACAGTTGTTGAAGAATTTTTAGAAGAGATATGACAAGGTCAGCTTTTCCAGTGAAAGATCAAAAGGTCCATGTGGTGGCTATTGGGGCGAAGAGTGATTAGCAAAGACAGGGTCCCCACCCTCCAGATGAGAACTGGTGATGGCCTAAGGAAGGAACAAAGGAATGGATAAACAGATAGTTTGGGAAAGGGCACTGACTAAATGTGGAGAGGAAGGAGAAAGGAAGTTTGCAGAAGGGACATGAACATGTAGCTTGAGTAAATGGGCAACAATTTAAGACACACTTAACGAATGGTGGGTTGGAGGTTCCAAAGGACAAGAAAGGCAGAGAACCAAAAGGACTCAGTTTTCCATATACAGGGTTGCAGTTCTAGGGACATCCAGGTAACTGTGATCAGAACATAAAAGGACGCCCACCTTGCGGTTGGGTGGGGAGCTGACCTGTGGGTTCAGGGTGGCACTCTCTCCAGATGGAGAGTGAAGCTACATAGGGATGACTCGTCCACGGCATGGTTTTCAGAGAGAACAGAGATGTTTTCTTATACTTGTTTTCATTAGAAGAAATGAAATCCAGCTATAATGGAGGAAAGGCCAAGGTCTTCTTACACAGCCAGAGCAGATGAATGGATGTCTTTTTTCTCTATAGCACGAACAGTGTTTTCCTGCAGGAACACTCTTTACGGGTCCTTCTTGGCCTCAGCCCCACTTCATGAAGGACCAGGTGACAATGTGGTAATGCTAACTTTCCTACAGAAAGGTGGATGACATAGTTAAAGGGAAAGGAGGGAAAAAACATTTCCTATTCTATACATATGCATGTGTGTATGTATCTATAGTTGAATATGTTTATCTAACAGCATTATAATTACTGGTGTGCCCACCTCCTTCTATTAATCTTCCCCATTAATCAGTTAGCTCCAGGAAACCAGGTATTATAACTTCTTTTTTTTTTTAATTTTCAGTTGAAATCATAACTGTATGCATTTATGGGGTACATTGTGATGATTTGATATAGTTATCATAGCTTTTTAGTGTTGACTTTTCTAGTCCTTTCTTTTAGTCCTCAGTAAGAATTTGCTGAATGGATAAATTGAGAAAAAGGATTTTGTTTATTTTTTATTGTGTATGGAAAAGGCAGGTCATGTCCTGCTGTGGCCTCGGCACAGTTTTAAACTAGACAGAAGTTCTGTTTAGCTTCTCATCCCCACTGTTTCTCTTTGCTGGTTTACCACTCCCTTTAAGCTCCTCTTCCATCCCACCCCAACTCTGTTCCTCTGGTTACCAAGGCCAGGACCTTACAACAGTCCTATTTTCAAAATGATATAATAGATAACTCTTGATACCTCTTGCACTCACTGCCTCTAGGCTCTGTAGGACGTCGACCAAGTAGTCATTTAGAGCAAATTCACAGAATGGCAAAGTAAAAACAGCTTAACCAATAAACTAGTTCATTCAAAAGGGTCAAAGGCTCACAGTGGTTTAGTGGGTGAGAGACTGAGACGGGGAGAAGAGGTAAGCTTTATTTCATTTTTTCTTGTTTGATTTTTTTTGAGAGTAAGAGCATTTGACAGTACTATTTATCTACTTTTTAATAAAGAAGAAAAAGTTGGCCAAAAGTTACCCTGTGAAAGCATAATAACAGTAAAATCCATATTCTACTTTGGACCTTTGACCTAAGGCTGCAGTAATAAACACATATAAACAACCTAACTGTAATGTTAATCCTCTATTCATATGTAAATAATTAGTGTGATAATTAAAACACCATTTTTCCTAAGATTATACTGCCTTAAAAACTGATAAGTCACTTATGGTGAATTATAAGACTTTGATGAAACATTAGAATGACCATAGATCTCTATAAAAGAACTATGAAACCCTGAGTAAAGAAACAGCAGAAGATACTAACAAAGCAAAGAATATACCATGCTCGCGGCTGGGAAGAACCAACATTGTTAAAGTGTCCATACTACCCAAAGCAATCCATAGATTTAATGCAATTCCCATCAAAGCACCAATGTCATACTTTAAAGAACTTGAAAAAATAGTACCTCATTTTATTTGGAATCTAAAACCAAATCCAGAGGCATTATGTTACCAGATGTCAGGTTATACTACAATCTATAGTAATCAAATCAGCATTATACTGGCACAAAAATAGAGACACAGATCTATGGAATAGGATAGACAATTTAGAGATGAATCCAGCTATCTATGGTCATCTTATATTTGATAAGCCTAACAAAAGCATGCACTGGGGAAAAGAATCCCTATTTAACAAATGTTGCTGGCAGAACTGATTAGCCACTTGTAGAAGACTGAAACTGGACCCACATCTCTTACCACTGACAAAAATTGATTTTCTCTGGATAAAATTTTAAATTTAAGACATGAAACAATAAAAATTTTAGAAGAGATTTGGAGAAAATGCTTGAAAATATTGGCCTGGGAAAATATTTTATGAAGAAGAACCCCCTGGCAATTGCAGCAACACCAAAAATAAATAAGTAGGATTTGATCAAGCAAGAAGCTTCTATACGCAAACAGAAAGACCTTGGAATGGGAGAATATTTTGGGGTGTTATGAATCTGACACAGGTCTGATAACTAATATCTATAGAGAATTCAAATTAATAAATAAGAAAAAAGGAAACAACCCCATTTCTGTGTAGGCAAGAGACTTCAACAGAAACTTCTCCGAAGATGACAGATGAATAGCAAACAAATGCTCATCATCTTTAATCATCAGTAAAATGCAAATCAAAACCATCCTGAGATATCAAGTAGCCTATGTGAGAATAGCCCACATCCTGGAGTCCCCAAGCTGCAGATGCTGTTGTGGATGTGGAGAGAAGGGAACACTTCCACACTTCTGGTGGGATTGTAAACTAATATCTTATGAAAAGAAGTATGAAAAATCCTCAAGAACTAAAAGTTGAACTTCCATGTTGGAAGGAATTCCAATTCCTTCCAATGGGATGGCAGGAACGATCAGTTGTTTTCCAACAAAGTAAGAGTTGTAATGACTTCTAAACTTTTTGAAGTTAATTGCATAGATAAGATATTGCCTTTCACTCCTATGAAATATGTGCCTCAACTCTTTTAAAATTGGTGCTGTAGCAGCTCATGCCTACAGTCCCAACACTCTGGAAAGCTGAGGTAGGAGGATCCCTCCAGCTCAGGAGTTCAAGATTAGCCTGAGGAAAAGCACATTCCCAACTCTAGTAAAAATAGAACAATTATCCAGGCAAGGTGGTAGATGCCTGTAGTTCCAGTTACTCAGAAGGCTGAAGCAGGGGGATTGCTTAACCCAGAAGTTTCAGGTTGCCATGAAGTAGGCTGACACCATGGCACTCTAGCCTGGACAACAGAGTGAGATTTTGTCTATTCAAAAAAAAAAAAAATCTCCTATAAAATAACATCTTTCCTGAGCATGGGAGCATTTGAATCAGATAGTCTGTAAGTCTATATTGGGGTCATTATTATAAACCGAAGAGCCAGAGTGTTCACTCTTTTTCTTCCTAGTGGTGGCTGCCTGTAGTCACAGCTACTCGGGAGGCTAAGGCAAGAGAATTTCTTGAGCTCAAGAGTTTGAGGTTGCAGTGAGAAATGACACCATGGCACTCAACGCCAGTGGGACTGAGTGAGACTCTGTCTCACAAAAAAAGAAGAAGATAAACAGAGAGATAGAAGTAGTATTTCTAAGATAATTACCACTTCATAGGCTGTGTGTGAATGTGTGTTGGCGTGTGTGTGTGTGTGTGTGTGTGTGTGTGCGTGTGCGTGTGCGTGTGTGTGTGTGTGTGTGTGACTTGAGAGACAGAATAGGGTAGGAATTGATAACTGGACTGTGGAGCCATACTTCAGATGGCCTGTTTGCAAATCTCAAAATGTCTCTGAGGAGGTGCCACCTCTAAGCACTTAATATTTAAATGAGATTGTAAGAGGATCTTGGGAACTTGAAGAGGAGAGCAGAGAGAGAAAGAAGGAGGGAGAGGTGGGGAAAGAAAGAGCAGAGAGAGGGAAGGAAGGAACAGGGTGGGGCCTTGGTGTGTGCCACACCTTTTGGGGGCAAGACAGGATTACAAGAGGGACTTTATCTAACAAATGCAGGCTTATCGTACCCTCAATAAATCCACCACAGTAATAATAATTAAAAAAAAATTAAATGAAGAAGAAGTAAATGGAAAGTTTCAAAACAGTGCTTGGCTCATAGTACCATTATCTTACCAACCATTATTGAAATCCTTCTCATCTTTATGTGTCTGTGAGATATCATAATAATGTTGGATCAAATATATTGTTTAAACAACTTTTGCATATACTTCTGTTTTCAAACACCACATTACTGATAATGCACACATGGCCATCGTGAAATAATCTGTGTGAGATTCCATTTCTGTGCAGGTTAAGCATCCCTAATCTGAAAACAGAAAATTTAAAAAATAAAATCCTGAGAAAGAATACCTGAGAAAAGTATGTGCTAATCTGGAAGGACAAAAGGCATCTCACAGAAACCCAAGGACACGCCTGCAGTCTTCTAAGATTTATAAAATCTTAACTTCCTGGAACCTTGAAACTAACACTTGCTTCTGCTTCTGTATACCCTGAACATGCTTTGAAACATCCAGTGAGGACAATATAATAATTCCTTTGTCTATCTTTCTGTAAACCCTACCAAAGAACAGGGAGGAAGTAGGCTGGGGAGTTTTGGACTCTAGTCATTTTGGACTCTAGTACCCCTCGGCTCTGCTGGCTTAAATAACACCTTCCTCTTGCAAACACAGATGTTCAGGTGACTCTTTCTCTCCATCAGGTCTCGCCTTCAAAATCTGAAGCTTTTTCAGCACCAACATGATGCCACAAGTAGGAAATTCCACACCTGACCTCACATGGCAGGTCACAGTCAAAATGCATTCAGTGCCTTGTTTCACTCAAAAAAATAATAAATATTGTATAAAATTACCTTCAGGCTATGTATACAAGAGGTACATAAAACATAAATGGATTTTAGATTTAGACTTGGGTCACATCCCAAAGATCTTATTTTCATATGTGAAAATTCCAAGATCTGAAAATTTCTGAAATCTGAAACATTTCTTGTCTCAAGCATTTAAGATCAGGGGTACTCAGACTGCATTTTAAAACAGATTACTCTGACACCTGCCAATACCAGAAAAGTTCAAGAAGAATTAATCAATTTGGCTAAAATTTCTAATAAGAATTGAAAAATATTATTACAATATCTCAACGTGTCTTTGTTTTTGTGTGTTACTGAATGCTTTCTAAATTAAACCAACAATAAAACTGCTAAATCCAGGTTCCTTTTAAAGGAGATTTTATAAATGTGTATATCAAAGAGTTACAAAGCAGAAAAAATAGGAAGACACCAAGAGGAAATAGATTCATAAAAAAAGAAACAAATGATGCACAAATTGGTACTCAAATGCTAAAGTACTTTTTCCCATTTCCTTTTAGGCTTAGTTTAAAAAAAAAAAAAGTATTCCAGGTTTATATATTTACATATATAAGTATGACTCTAGTGCCCCCCAAATCAATAATTAAAAAAAAAATCAACTCTTATTTTACTACGGTGATTGATAAAAATAAAGATTAATAAGTTCCCTTTGAATTTTTATGTTGTAAATAAATCTTCACTATCATTCATTTTATTCATTTTATTGTCACTTGCTTCTTTATGATGAGTCAATTCCAAAGGTTAAAAATCAATTTGTTTGTGTGTGATGCTGGTCCTGAATATTCACAGAAAACATGGCTAAACAACTAAGGGATATGGGAATTTTTTATTCCTCTGAATTAAAAGACTAGATAAACTAAATAACCTGCAACTTTTCTAAACATGTCTATCTAGATTTGCTCAAAAGGAAATCAACATTCAAAGTGCCAGAAATAGAAAAGTAAACTAATGAGCTATCATGGAAAAAATCCTGGGGCTGGGAAGGAAGGTGATCATTTGCTTGGTAATCAAGTAATCCAAGATTTGACACTCGTTTGGAACCACTGATAATAAGGAAGTGTAGATACCGGCATCAAATCAGAATCCTAGAACACCTGTGCCCTGTAATAGGGCAGGCAAGAAAGAAAAATATATCCACTCAAAGTGGAAGGGAAGAACATTTTTCCTGTATTATGGATGCATGAAAAAAATGGGGTTTCTTTTGGTAACATTTAAAAATCTTCAGTTGGGCTTAGGATCCAAATTCATACAACCTTCACATATTGGCTATCAGGTGGCTAGTGAGAGCACAGGGGCATCTGGCAGAAGTAGAGGAAAGCCAGGCCACAGGAGATTTTGAAGCTTAAGATGACTGCATAATCATAAAATTACAACATGTGTATGAGAACAGCCCATTGTGAATAAGAGCCCGGAAAATAAACCATAGACATAGAAATCTCAGAACTCAATAAAATAAAAAAGTGAACTGTGAAGTAGCATTTTTAAATTGACTAAGTCAGAAATTTTAAAAAAATAGAATAAGATACACATGTGTTATATATTAATATAAATAAAATATAATCAAATTTTATGCTTAATAGGAAAAAGTGGACAAGAGAAAATGTAGAAGAGCAATATACAGATATCGAAAATATTAAAAAGTTGTTAAGAGCTGCATATGATAGAACAAGAAGGAACAACATTTTGTAGAAGTTGTTCTACAAAAGCAAAGGAGAGAAGGAAAATAAGAAAAATGCAAATAAACTAGTATTTAAAGAAAAATAGCTCAGAATTTTCCAGAATTGATGAAAATCATGAATCTTCAAATAGGAGGGGGAAAAATGAGATGTGAGTTAAATTCACATACAGAGTTGGTGGCATCACAATGGCCAATGACAAAAGAAAATAAAAGAACTATAAAGAATAGACAGATTAACTTCTAAAGAATTAAATTATTCTAAAGTCAATTTCAGGCTACTCGAAGACAACAGTAGAACCCAGAAAATAGTGGATTGATACCATTTAAATGCTGAGTGGAAATGACTGTTTGGCTAGAATTCTATATGTACTGATAATACATCATCTAAAGTGAAGGGCAAATAAATATAATTTGTATCAAAAGAGTCTTCTACCAACTAGTCTTAACTGAAAAAAACTAAAAATATATGTTAAGAATATGGAAACTGAGCCAGAAAAGGTTTTGAAGCTATAGGGAGCAAAGAAACTGGAAAGTAAGTCCTTAAACCTAAAACATTGTTGTATAAAAACTATAATGATTATTTTATAATACAAAAATAAGCCTAAAATATTAGACAATAAGCTACTGTGCAGATTTCAAACATTTCAAGATCCTTTAAATGGTCAAGAGATATACAGAAATACTTTACACACATTTTAAAATTCGTACTTCAGAAATACACACTTGCAAATATCATAGTAGAAATCTCTTCAGGTAACCTATTCAGGAGGTGTATATGTGTTTACTTCAAACAAGTAAATTCAACAATGAAAATCCCAGGTTCCTGCCTTAACATGCTTACTGTTGGAAGACAAAGATATACACAGAAGGTCCTTCACCAAAAGACAAACATTTACTTTATCCTAGAGAAATCTAATCTCTTTTGCCTACATTTTTATATACTTTCCCCTTTAAGCCTTATAGGAGAAAGAGTTCCAATAAATTTACGTCCTTCCTAAAGTTTAAAGCACAGTGCTGGGTTTTGCCAGAAACACATAACAGAAACAGAATCCATTCTTCGACATGTGTGCAGAGAGCTCTAACAAGTGTCTGCAAACTCGCCAACACATGTGCTTTACATTAAATTAACCCAACTCAGTCTCATGTACATGTAATAAATGTCTTAAAAGCAAAATAAAGAAAACCAGTAAAATGTTTACATCGTTCTCCGCCTGTCAGCAAAGTAGTTTCTGAGTAAAAAACAACAACAACAAAAAAAGAAAACCCCCCAAACCTCCCCAAAATGCACAAAGTGACAACAGGAGACCTACAGGTTAAAAAGCAAAGGATGCAGATTTGAAGCTTAAACTTTAGGGGACAATCCATTTTTTACAAGTAAGGAATATAACCAGATAACCAGAGTGATTGAAGAATTGATTATAGGATCTATGTTGCCACTAAAAGAAAATATATCTAGTGGAGTAACAAGAGGAAGGAAATGTAATTAAGAAATAGAATCACATGAAGAATAAGTCAATAGATACTGTATATGACCAAAATGTATTATATATTTTCAAAAATCCAGAAGAGAGGAGTTTGAATGTCCACAGCACAAACAAATGATAAATGCTTGAATTGATGGATTTGCTTGTTATCCCGATTTGATCATCATATACTGTATATATGCATTGAAATATCATTCTGTCCTCTGTAAATATGTATGATGATCACATGTCAACTACAAATAAAAGGGGAAAAAGAATAAAAAGATAAGTGTAAGAACAAAAGAAGAAATACACCTACAAGAATAAAGACAACAGAAAGGGGATATAATTAATAAATATAATTAGACTAAGAATAGGGCAAGAGATACTCTTTAAAACAAAACAAGAAAAACACAGTAATATGTCTTTTATTTCTTTAATAAAAGAATAAGAGGAAGACAGAGAATGAATTTGCCAGCTTTTGATAAGTGTCTCTCCAACAGGAAGTTCTTGAGTCCATAAGAAATGGACTGAGATGTAAGGCTTTGAAGCATCAGGAATCATTTGGAATATTCCTGGGGAAGAATAGCTAGCCATCTATCAGAGCCCAATTCCACCTTTAAAAACAGAAGCATGCCTGTCTTCTTTTGCTTTGATGTATGGCCAGCCAGCACAAGAGTTTAGTAATCTATAATATTTTCCTAATTTTTTTCTACATAGTTTAAAGCCTAAGAATGAAAAACGATGCACTCAGGAACATTATTTTCATACTAATATGGCCGTGTGGGTGGATCTTTCTTTCTCCATCTGTTCTGTTGGAAGATGCCTGATAACACGCCTCAAAGATGACCATAACACATTCACCTCAAAATTTAAAGCCTTATTGTTTGCAGCTCACCTTACCATGGGATGCTAAAAGAATATTATAAGGTGAGAGTATTATAACTTCTTAAGAACCCAGCTATGACGTCTACCCTGGCTATGAAGACTTAAACAGTACTTGTTAAATATCATTTACTTCAAACAATGAATGCCAAGTATTAGACACATCTCAGCCATTCAAAAGCTACATGGAGGTGGGTTTAATCTTTATAATGCCACTGTTGCTGAATCTGGAAAGTGGAGGAAGTGATAAATGGATGCATTACATATCTCACAAAGTAGGACTAAATACAAATCAAAGGACAGAACATTGTAAAATTGAGTTTTCACTATAAAGAGGTGCCTCTGAATGACTCCTCAGACTACAGGTGCAGCATTGCTTCTTTATAGATCATTCTCTCTGTATGAATCTAATAACCCAATGAAACTCCCCTTTCAACATTTTCATTTGAAGGGACAGATTTTAAATTAAATGCATAAATGTATTGCCAAAGTTAGATATTGTGTTTATCAAAAATCCAAGAGCAACAGTATCAGCACAGAATTCTAAACAAAGAAAACTTCCTATTTGATTGCCAATTTATTTTTATACTGGATATTAAAAATGACTTTCTTTTATTCTACAAATTATGGGAAAAGGGTAGATAAGTTTTAAAATTACAATGGATTGTAGACGTTTAACTTGATTTTCAGCCTGCTTTATTCTTACCATGAAATTATGGTCCAGGTACTTCTGGGTCATGATCCAATTTCTTTGTCCCTTTGTAAATAGTTTTATTGGGGTATAACTTGCATATAATAAAACTCACCCATTGAAGTGCACAACTTCCTTTTTTAGTAAATGATTTTTACTAAATTTGCAGATTTGTACAACCATCATTGCAATCTAGCTTTAGAAAGCTGTAGCATGTGTCACTGGGTTACCTTTTGTTGCTAAAAAGTACCCCACAGCATGGATATATCATACGCTGTTAATTCAGTCATCACTTCATGGACATTTAAATGGCTTCCATTTTTTGACTATAGGAATAATTGACTATGTAAATATCACAATCCAGTTTTATGGTTATATACACGTTTACAGTGATTATTCAGCCTTGGGGAAATCGGTACAAAGATGTATAAAGCATAAATTTCATCTTCCCAGGTTCTCGATTATTTCAGTTTTCTGGAAGAAGAAAGAATTGCAGAGTGGTTATGAGCATAAACTCTGGAGTCAGGTACTTGAGTTTCTAAACCAGTTCAACATTATACTAATCCTAAATTAGACAAGTCATTAACTTTCCAGGTTTCCTTCACTTTACAATGGGGACAATGACAATGGCTCCTTGACAAGATTGTCCTAAAGGTTTGATCATGCAAAACACACTTTGCACAGTGCTCACTAGATACTATTAACAGCAATGTACCAAATCATCATTTAGTAGTGCTAATAAAACAAGATGCTTGAGAGATTTCTGAGTCCACTGTCCTACTAAGGGATGTAAACCTCATTATGAATGATATAAACATTACCAAGCACAAACATATATTTTTAATGGAAGATAGAAAAATCCTTGTTTTCTAGTCTGGCTGCCACCACACAGTCATTGATGGGGAAGAAACTCCAATAATGATTCGCCTTAAGACAGCACATCACTAGATTCAGAGACAAAGTAACAGAACTAGATTTGTACCCCTGAACACTAGTTCTTCCCGCTATCATATCCTCATGAATATGACACTAAGCACGTGACAAAAGAAAGAAAAATAAATAAATAAAAGGAATTAAAAGCAATTTTGTAGCTTTCTCAACATAACAAATACATAGTGCACACTATGGATCAGAAGCAGTTCTTAATCTTTATTTTATTTTATTTTATTATTTTGTTGTTGTTGTTGTTGTTGCAGTTTTTGGCTGGCGCTGGGATTGAACCCACCACCTCCAGTATATGGGGCTGGTGTCCTACTTCTTGAGCCTCAGGCACCACCCCAGTTCTTAATCTTTTAAAACTAGTAACTCGTAAAAGCCAAATGAATGAGTAGCTATTTATTATCACCATTGATAACAGTGGCACAGAGATGTTGAATAATTTGTTCAGCTGGCAAAAACAAAGCTGAATCTCCAAGCAGGCGCCCGGCACCAGTGTTTATCTCTGCACTACTGTGCCACGCCACCTCTTTTAGTGGAAGTAGAAACACCTGACTCAAGTAACACATATTTTTGGAAAAGCCGGGTGGAAGCATGGTAAGTTTTGTTCTGCACACACACCTATTCCCTTTAAGCATGCTGTTTGATTTGCTTTAAGCCACAGAAAACTATTTCTTTCAAAGATGAGTGGAACAAGGCAGGGGAAACTGTATCTTACTGTTTCATCTTAAATTCTCTTATCTATTTTATATAGATGAGTGCAGTGCTAAAAAATTAAAATTTTTCAAGTTCACAGATGAATTTCTATGGACAGAAATTTCATAGAAATATAAACAAAAATAGAAAAAAGAAACTCTAAAATTCTAATTTTTGTTTCAGAAAAAATCTCTAACCTGACCATAAAAATGTTATCCTCGTAAGAAATCATCAGTTCATTATCTGTGAATTGATAGATCATCTACATAAAAATTCCCAATTGTGGGGCGGTGCCCGTGGCTCAAAGGGGTAAGGCGCTGGCCCCATATGGCCGGAGGTGGGGTGGCAGGTTCAAACCCAGTCCCAGCCAAAAACTGCAAAAGAAAAAAAAAAAAAATTCCCACTTGTGAAAAATCTTGCACAATTTATGTCTCTTTTGGAAGATCATGGGGTGCATTAACATTTGTTAAGTTTTTAACTATGTGAACATTATGTCCATACCCGTAAAACATTAAAAACCTACAGTTAAGTGGCATGTACCTCCACATTCACATTTTCTTACATACAAAGTAAGGTCGTTGATATAATGATTAAATCAAGACAAGTAACATAACCATCCTTATCCATATAAGGATGAAAAGTCCTGATGTATTGAAATCTGACTAAATTTGTTTAACTCAACATTTATCACATTTTTAAATAATGCATTCTGTTTTTTCCTGTGGAACGTCCATTTACCTACATTGGAAAGCACTCCTCTGGATGTCTAACTCACCTATAACAAATTAATATAATTACTTCTTATTGTTCTGATGAAATTTTATTCTAATAAAACCAATAGGATTTATGACACTGAAAGGATACCAGTTAATAATGAATAATGGCACGGGCGGATGTAAACATGATAATGAAGTCACCCTACCTTAGCTAACATTATCTTAATGCTCAAAACAACCCTATCAGGCAAGTATGTGTTTGTTAATCCTTATTTTATAAAAGAAGTAACTGAGAAGTGTGCCCCCGGCACACCGCTGGGATTAGGTGGTAAGCTGAGTTTCAGATACAGGTGTTCCACACCAGAATCCAGGCTGACGTACCTCTCACTGCGTCCCAGGCAATCAGATCATTTATACAGGTGGATTCCCTATTACTATAAATGAATTAGGACATAGATAATAGTTATATAAAACGACCGTGGAAAATCTAGGAGTGGTAGATAGGATTTCCTCATGAAAATCTGTTCCTGTTAACCCTCGATACTTTTGCTGTTATAAAACTTTTCCAATTTCATCTGTTTCTCTTTCTCTTCATGAAGGAGTTTGATGATAAGCATATTCATTTTTATTCCCTATCCTAATCTAACTGCAGTGGCAGCACACTTTCAAAGGAGGGTATATTCTTTAAATAGTTGAAAATAATCAAATGTGTCTGCAGTCAAAGCACTACTTTATATTACTCTTCATTTTTTCCCCAGGAAAGATTAACATGCATTAATCCCTAATTCCAAGATATAAAATGTGTGGTGTTTATGCACGAACAGGACACATTTTTATTGTTCTATCTCCCCACTGCATACTTTCCAAAGTGCTAACGTTAAGTTTCTGCAAATAAAATCCTTTCTGACACACAGTCTTTTAAAGAACAAAGGGGAAGTCGTGGAAAAATACTTGATTTAAAGGGTGTGAAAAGTTGCTAAAATACAGAATGCTGACTTCTAAAAAATGCACACATGTCACGCTTTGCTCTTAATAGCCAATAACAGAATAATGAGTAAGACATTTCTTTAGCTCCCTGTAGCTTTTTTATGTGTTGGTAACCTCTCTACAGCCTCTGAAGATGGAAAAAGAGAAAGAAACTTGGTGGTAGAGTCTCTCTGCTCACTCCATATACACTTACTGTGCCATTACTTTTCTAGGTATTGAGGACTCGGGAATGAAAAGGGCAGATGAGACCCATAGTCTAAAGAAGCTTACACTTGACAGGAAGAGAGAGTGAGCAAAGAAGAAAGAAACATATAAACAAGACATCCCAAAGTGGCAAATGCCATGAAGAAACTGTAGATGGTTCCAGGAGAACAGAACCGCACCAGGAGGGTCAGGGTGTGAGTGAGAGTGGGGGAGACGCCTATGAGCAGCAGATGTTCAGGTTGGGTGTTCAGCCAAAGCACCTCTTGGAAAAGGTGGCATATGAAACAGGTCTAAAAAAAAAAAAATAGAGAGTTCCAAACAGGTGCACACCAAGTGTAAAGGCCCAACAGCCAGAATAAGTTTGGGAAACCCAGGCCCCAAGGAGTAGCTTGTATGGTACAGCACTGGGCAGAGGCATCAGAGACTGATCTGAGATCGGTTTATGGGATAGAGGGATCATGTGGACTGATCACTAGACAGCCAGGAGAATGACAGAGCCCTAGTGGCAATGAGGAGTTGCCAAGTTTTCAGCCTAGGATGGCACAGATCCTTCTATTAAAAAAAAAGTTACTTCCTGGAAAATGAATTCCAGAAAATCCAGAGAAGGAGCAGAAACGAGTTGAGAATTCATGCAAGTTCAGTCTAATTAGATAATAAAATAAGGATGGCTAAAGTAGGAATAGTGAAGATGGTGAAAAGAAGAATCCGGGTGATGTTTTGGAGGTAGATTTGACCAAGGATTTCCAAAGGATGGCAAGTGGGGGGTGAGTAACAGGGAGAAAGCAGGAATGACAGCCAGAATTTTAGCTTTAGCAACTTGTTAGATGAGGAAGTGATTTATTGGCATAGAGAAAACCACGGCAGGAGAGTTGTGGGCCGAGGAATCAATGCTGAAGTCCCCTCGCCACGCTTATTTTAAGATGTTTATTAAACATCCAAGAAAGGTGATGAATGAGGGGACAGGGCTACAGCTACGGATTTGGAAGCCATTCGCATAGAGCAGTGAAGGTAAGGGAACAGGGGCAGTCAGCAAGAAGAGCCAGATGGGAGCAGAGGAGGAGGAACCAGGGAGAGAGGAAGGAGAGACAGGCTTGGGCTGAGGACTGGGGCCTTGTAACAGAGGTGGAGGAAACAAAAAGCATTCGGCAAAAACTGTGATGAGAGGTGGCTGGGGAATAGAAGGGGAAATGTAAATAAATTTACCTGGTTTGTGCCCAGAACCTAGACAGACCTTATTCTAACAAAAACAACAACCAAAAAGTAATATTCTTTGGCACTTTATACACAAGTTTACTGATCTACATCCCAGGTCTTCTTGTTTGTTGGTGGAGGCTACGTGTAAAGAATATTTCTCTAGAATAATTTCTAGAGTTGTTTGACAACAAAATAAAGCAGTCCCACCTCATAAGCACACTTTCCTGCAGGTTATGAATCACCGTGCCCTTACGTGGAGAACTGCAACGTAATTATGAAGTCACAACTGCTGGCCTTGCTGCCACTACGTTCTGTAATTCTTCACTGTATTATCATATTCAAGGTCATTCCTTGCAATAAATGAAAGATATTTATTTTAATTTTTATTTAAATTTAAATAAAATTTAATTTTATTTAATTTTTAAGATAAATTTCATGCACTGCGTTATTGTGGAATTGTACCATCTCACACGATTCTTGTATAAATTTCTCATCATCTTTTTATTTCACTAGAACACCAAACTCGGCCATGGCTCAATGATTTATTGTGTATTCCTTCTTCAGAAATTCAGATAACTATTACATGATACTAATTCCAGTTTTTTAATCTCATTAATTTTAACTATTCTGTATTATCACCATACATTCTTATTTTATAAAACTCAATTTATTAACTTTTTTCTTCCTTTGAGTTATCTCCAACTCAAACAAAACACAATTATTTGTGTGTAAACATCTATTTACTAATCTTACTTTTTTCTTTTACTTTTTAACTCTTCTACTCTGTCTGTGTGACCATGAACATACCAAGGACATAACTATGTCTCATTAATCTTTATATCTCTTATTTCTAATATAGTGCTCAATGCAAAGTTCATGTTCAATAATTAAGTGAATTGAGGATGATGAGCTTTCTTTCATGTGTTTGTAGATTTTGCGTCTGTCTTCTTTAGAAGACTTGACTACCTTTTCTTCCTTCGTTTCCCACTTGGCTACCTTTACCTCTCTTCCTTCTCCTCCCACTTTCCCCCTCACACACTCTTCCCTAGTGATACTGGCCTTTATGCTGCTCCTGAAACATGCCAAGCATCCTTCTGCCTCAGGGCCTTTGCACTTAATGTGCTATCACACAGGGCCACAGATCCACATGCTCCCTGCCTCCCTCCTTCCTTCAACACACCTTTCCAGAGGGGCCTTTTGAAAGCTGCTCCTTCTCCCTCTTCCAGCATTGCCTATCCTTTCTCCTCCTTTGCTGTTCTCCAAAGCACTTATTACCACTGCTAAAATGCCATATGCATTTTATTTGTTTGTTGTCCATCTCTGCCCCTAGAGTCTAAGCTCCATGAGGGTAGGGGTGTTTGCCAGCTTCATTCTCTACTTATAGAACCTAGAACAGTACCTGGCTCACAGTAGCTGCTATGATAGTTCCTATATCTGGTTGTGCATCATCCATTCATCCAACCTGCATGAGCATATTGCATATGTATGAATGAATGACACACAACTGGATATGAAAACTGTTATTAGAGAGGGCATTCAACCAACAGAAAGTTAGGTAATCTACCCCTGGGCCCAAAACTATGACACTAAGACAAAAGAACATACAGATTGGACCCGGACCCTGCTGATCAACTCAATTTGACAAATGAGCCCTTGACGTTGTGCAAGCTATTAGGATTTGAGGACACTTAGGACACATGGCACCTGCCTTCAATGAACCTATTAGGAATTCAGAGAAACAAATAATTCTAATACAGGATTCTGAGTGCTTCCTTGGAGGAAAATACAAAACAGGGACAATAAAGAGTTCAAAGTTTGGCAAGGATGCCTTCAAATTTTCCACTGGAGGTGATTTTGAGCTGCCTGTTAAGTAAACATACGTCAGAAAAACTTATTATTTCATAGGATGATGAGTAACATTAAAGACAAAACAGAAGTTACAAGGCAGTGTGCCACTCATGCTGGAGTTAGCTCATAGCAGCTTGAGAGAGCAGATGGGTAAATTACCAGGAATTTCAAGGATTGGTTAACATCAATTTGGTAGCTTGAACTTGGCCAAAGTGAGAAAATTTACAACACAGAATCGCTGTATATGCATCATTGTTCCCCTCCCTGCACCTATCCAAGGGAGCTGTTTGCTAAACATTTACCAGCACACCTCTGGGCACAAGACAGACTGACTCCCATAGTTTGCATGATGGGATGGTAGCAGCAGCTTTCAGGTAGGAACAACACACCCAAGTGATGGAATCTGAGCTGGGCCTCAATGGTGGACAAGGATTGGACATGCCAAAGTGAACGTACTGGGTGCAATATGGTCTGTCCTCTCAATTCATGTTAACCGGAAACTTCAGAATGTGACTTATTTTGGAAAGAGAATCTTTGCAGATGTGATCAGGTAAGGTAAGGTCATGTTGGATTAGGGTGGGCCCTAGATTCAATGAGGGGTATCTTTATAAGAGAAAAGGGAGGGAGATTTTAATATGGACACACAGAAGAGACCAAGGGGAGAGCACCAGGTAAAGAGGGACAAATAAATTGAAGTTGGGCAGCTACAAAGCCAAGAAATGCCAAGGATTGCTGTCAACCATTGGAAACTGGGAAGAGGTAAGGAAGGATTCTTCCCTAGAGCACTCAGAGCAACCACAGCTCTGCAGACAACTAGTTTTTAGACTTCTGGCTCCAGAACTGTGAGAAAATCCATTTCTGTTGTTTTAAGCCACCATATTTGTGGTGATTCATTGTCACAGCCCTGGGAAATGAACACGGAGCTGCAGGATTAAGGAAAAAGAGGTGGAGATGTGTAAGGAATGTCTGAGGGTCAGGGAAGCCAAAGAATATTGCCATGAATTGACGGCCTTAGGAAGCCTCCTCCCTTCCAGGATGTGCTTCCTGCATTGTGAATGTCATTTCTGTTAATCCCTGAACTACTACAATGAGGCAGGGGTCATCATTTTCATTTTGAAAATCAGAATACCACAATTCAGAGAAGAAAAGATAAGCAATTTGCTTAAGGTCACACATCTATCAATGATAGAAGTGAGATTTGGGCGGCTCCGGTGGCTCAAGTGAGTAGGGTGCTGGTCCTATATGCTGGAGGTGGTGGGTTCAAATCCAGCCCTGGCCAAAAAAAAAAAAAAAAAAAAAAAAAAAAATTAAAAAAAAAAAGAAGAAGTGAGATTTAAGACAATTGACTTTTTCTTTTCCATTCCCTAGGCTAGTGTGTGCTGATGTCATCATAGCTCTCTGCAACCTCAAACTCCAGGGCTCAGGTGATCACCCTGTCTCAGCCTAGCAAGTAATTGGGACTATAGGCACCTACCACCATGCTCAGCTAATTTTTCTATATTAGGCTTGCTCAAGCTTGTTTCAAACTCCAGAGCTCAAGGGATCCTCCCAGCTAGTTCTCCCAGAGTGCTAGGATTAAAGATGTGAACCACCAAGTCTGGCCCAAGCTTGTTGGCTTTTAATGTTGGCATTTCTTCCTCTGTGACACTCTGCCTGGCTAAGGTTCTCTCCCAAGAGGGCAAGAACCATCTCCGCAACCTCAGGTGATGGAGACAGGGATGAAATTTTAAATTCCTCAGTATGTAGAACAAAGAGGCTGGACAAGGAGATTTTAGATTTTGGATCCACTAGGACCCACGTAGAATTCTATGCTTTTTGCATCGCAAAGGTCACCCTGAAACTGGTTGAAAGATTCAGAAATCATTAGAGAATGAAATTTCAAATAATCAGACATGCTAAGAAAAATGCTACAAGAAAACTGAGACCCTTTCTATGGAGGAAAACTACCATCACATTCAGAAAAGATTCAAATAGTTGATGTTTATGTTGGTTAAAATCTGCCCACCCCCAAAATGGTGCTTTTTATTTAGCATGACAGTCACACATCATGATTAAAAGAATAAAGGTCTAGATACTAGAACACCAGGCAATAGTCAGAAAACATTGCACACATAGGACAAACTTTTAAAAAAGGACAACTTTTGATATTTTTTAAATTTTAACTTTATTTTTAAAGTTTTGTCCTTTTTTTCTTTTTTGTCCCTTTTTTTGTTTTGTATTTTTTCTTCTTTGAGACAGGGTCTCACTTTGTCACCCTTAGTTAAGTGCCATAGCATCATAGCTCACAGCAACCTCAAACTCTTGGGCTCAAATGATCCTCTTGCCTCAGGCTCCCAAGCAGCTGGGACTGCAGGTGTACCACAATGCCCGGCTGTTTTGTTTTGTATTTTTTTAATTTTTTCCTCTTTTTTAATATTTTGTTCTTTAAACATGTTTTTCTGTATTAAAAAAATTTTTTATTAATTTTTCTATTGTTTGGGATTCATTGAGGGTACAAAGAATTAGGTCACACTGATTGCATTTGTTAGATAAAGTCCCTCTTATGATTGTGTCCCCCCCAAGAGGTGTGCCATACACTGTGACATCCCATCCCCCTCTCTCCACTCCCCTCTCCCCAATCCTTCTGTCCCCCACTCCCACTTGTATTAACTCATCTACTGCCTTCATATTAGAATTGAGTACATTGGATTCTTGCTTCTCCATTCTTGTGAAACTTTACTAAGAAGAAATGTGTTCCACCTCCATCCAGGTTAATATAAAAGATGTAAAGTCTCCATCTTTTTTAGTGGCTGAATAGTATTCCATGGTATACATACACCACAGGGTGTTAATCTATTCCTGGCTTGGTGGGCATTTAGGCTGTTTCCACATTTTGGTGATTGTAAATTGAGATGCGATAAACAGTCTAGTGCAAAAGATAAAAGGATTTTTTTTTCTTTTGGGTAGATGCCTCATAATGGGATTACAGGATCAAAAGGGAGGTCTAATGTGAGTTCTTTGAGGATTTTCCATACTTTCTTCCAAAAAGGTGGTATTAGTTTGCAGTCCCACCAGCAGTGTGAAAGTGTTCCCTTCTTTCCACATCCATGCCAGCATCTGCAGCTTTGAGAATTTGTGAGGTGGGCCGTTCTCACTGGGGTTAGGTGATATCTCAGGGTAGTTTTGATTTGCATTTCTCTGATAAATAGGGACAATTACATTTTTTTCATATGTTTGTTAGCCATTCATCTGTCTTCTTTAGAGAAGGTTCTATTCATGTCCCAGTGATACATGGGATTTGGATTTTTTTTTTTGCAATTCTATAATATTATTTGATATGTCTGACAATCACCAGTTAGTTCTCATCCACGTTGACTGTCTGTAGATTTTTGAAAGTAGTAACAGGTACATAGTAACCAAAGTATAGAGCTTGTTTGGTGAATCTTCATCTTCATTGCGTTTTCTGGATAACCGCACATGGATACGGTATGGGACATTCCTTGTGCCTTTGGCCCAGACAGCTTTGTTAAGCCTGGTATCAATGCGCACATCTGGAGTTCCCATCTCTTTCATGGCAAATTTCCGGATCTCTTTGAGTGCCCGAGGGGCACGCTTCTT
>CAUYPK010022225.1:0-10381 GCA_963574355.1 Loris lydekkerianus
ACTAAGAAAATGCCAGGAAGGCTATGTTAACCAGTGTGATGAAAATATGTCAAATGGTATATAAAACCAGTGTATGGTGCCCCATGATTGCATTAATATACACAGCTATGATTTAATAATAAATAAAAATAAATAAATAAATAAAAATTTTTAAAAGTTGGAAAAAAAAATAGTCTCTTTAGCAAAGTTACAAAAACAAAGAAATTGTGTTTCATTCTTGTTTTACTATATATATCTCAAGAGTTGATTAATTTTAGGGATATTCTGGACAAACCAATACATACCTTAACTCTCTGTAGGAAAACTGTAAACTTAGAGAAAATATCCTTTAGCAAATCAAACCACTGGGGAAAATTCAACATTCTCATCTGATCTGCAAGCCTAAAAAAAAAAATTCAAACAAAAATAATCATTGTCTCTGGTACAATTTGATAACATTTATAAATTAGAGGAAACACTACTATATACTACCTAGTGACCAAAGTAAAAACTGAAGTTTTACCTAGAATCTTGAGTTGAAGAGGTCAATTACCAAACCACCATGACTTATTTAAATATCTTTAAGATTAGCTTAAAAGTTAAGTATACTGGGCAGTGCCTGTGGCTCAAAGGAGTAGGGTATCAGCCCCATATGCCAGAAAAAAAGTCAAGTATACTGACATGAACTTTATCACATATTAATTTCAGGTGAACATACTTTGTGATCTCTGGATAAAGGTAAAGATATATTCTGGAATAAAAATAGAAACATAACATCTCTTCCAACAAATTTAATAATCTATTTTTCTAACTACAACCTAAAAAGTACTTTTCTATATATGAAAGGTAATATGGCATGGCTGCTAAAAGAATGGGATCTGGAGCCACACTATCTCAATTCAAAATTCCAGCAGCTTACTGGAATTACTAGCTATGCAAGTCTGGCAAGTGATTTACCATCTCAGTGTTCTAATTTTTCTCATCTTAACATGAGGAAAGTAACAGAACCCACCTTATATGGGTGCTGTAAATATAATATTAAATGAGTCAATAAAAAGTACTTAGAACAATGCATGGTATATTTTTGAAAGTTCTATGTATTAGTCAATGCTACTATTTTGATAAATGACATAAATCAGTAACTTCAAGGAGAAAACACTAATGCAAAATAGATTCCACAAAGATACTTTATAGTATTAAAATGAATTATTACTTGAGATTTTTAATAAATGCCACTGCAGCTAGGAGTTTATTCAAAAGACTACTCCTACTCTTGATAAATAGGAAGTTCTCTACTTATGTTGCAAAAGATCCCTACAAAGAAGAAAATAAAAAGTGACTCTTCATATCCATTGGTCTTCGAACAGAGCCCCAATGATATATTTTTTCCAATTACTAGCAATTACTTCATTATTATAGTTACCTCAGTTCTGAACTGCGTTTTCCCTACATAATAGTTTGGAAATGAAAACTCTACAATTTCTACTCTGTGGGTTTGTCCCAGGGAAGTTTTACAGTTATCTATATTACTGTTCATATCTTAGGCCAGTTAATAAAGTTGAAATATCTATATAAATGAGAAATTTATTCATAAAATATTTATCCCTAGTTTTCTCAAAAGAATAGGAATTTCAAGGATGAAAAAATTTCAAAATCATATACTCAAACTTCTCAAAGCCAATTAGAAGCTGTATTTTAATTATATAACAAAATAATTTAAACTTAATACTTGCTATGTGGCAATATGAATTATCTTCGTCTGACCTGGGAGGCCAACCTGCTGGGCTTGGTCAATGAGGTGCCCTTAAAAAGACTAGAAGGAATAAATGCACTTACTCCTTCAGGATGACTGCTTTCCTTTACTCAAGGCCACAGCTTTATTTCAACTGCTACCTGTCTTTCTCAAATTCTGTTAATTGCTATCTTCCTTTGTCTCTTAAAAGTTCTGCATGCTTACTTCTGTTTTCCTAGACCCTGCTCACACTTTAGTAAATAATTCCTTAACTAAATCCTCCTTAAATTACTCTAATTTCCATGTATCATCTTTTTCCTGATAATCAACTTATGTATTTATACTTACTTCACAACAACATCTGTGTCTATATCTTCTATTTGTGAAACTTTATTGATCACACACTGAAAGATTAAAGAAAAAGTTTGATTAATTGTTTTTCAAATCCTAAATTCTTTATGTTCCATTTACACATTTAAAAGGCCCTCACTGGCGGTGCCTGTGGCTCAACGGAGTAGGGTGCTGGCCCCATATGCCAGAGGTGGCGGGTTCAAACCCAGCCTGGGCCAAAAAAAAAAAAAAAAAAAAAAGCCCTCACTGACTATAATAACCATTTTAGCAGATTTTTTTTTAATATCTCTTATACATATCTCAAGGTGTTTTTATTATAGAACTGCAGCGTTATCCTTACCCAACTAAATAATTATTTAAGAGTATGTTAGAAATATAATAATTAAAACCTCCTAATACTTAAAACTGTTCAAAAATCAAACATCAAATAACAGAAATATAATACTTAGGAACATGATGTAAGTTTCATATTAAAATCCCAAAGGAAATTCATATTGGAAGTTACATTTCCTTGTAATACACCAAATAATTTAAAGTATAAAAAAAATGCTTAGAATTCAGACGTCTAAGAAACGTATCAATTTTCAAAAAATGTTTGAAAGCAGGCATACAGAAAATTGTACAAATTATGTTTATAGTTTAATTTTTTTTTTTGCATTTTTTGGCCGGGATTGGGTTTGAACCTGCCACCTCTGGCATATGGAGCTGACACCCTACTCCTCTGAGTCATAAGCACTGTCCTATAGTTTAATATTTTTATACAAATGGAATGCATCTATATAATTAGAACTCAGTATATGAAACTGAATAGTGCCAATACCCAGAGCTCCTCTTCTGTTCCTCTCCCAAAAGATACTTATCATCCTGATTTCCAACCATAGATTATTTTTAACTGCGTTTGAATTTTACACAAGTGGAATCACATAGTGGATACTCTTTAGTGTCTGGCTTCTTGGGCTCCACTTTATGTCTGTAATATTCACTTAATGCTGCTCTGTGTAATATGAACATTCTCATTGTATATAGTATTCCATTCTATGAATATACCACAATTCTATTTATCCCTTTTACTGATGATGGAATTTGGGTTGCTACCACTTTTTTATTATAAATAGTATTACCATGAACATTTTCCTACTGTGTTTTGGTGAAGTTGTGTATGTATTTCTGTTGAGGGAATACTTAGAAATAAAAATTCTGGGTCATAACATACATGTACATTTAGCATCAGTAGATATTATCAACCATTTTTCAAAGTGGCCATACCAATTAAAAATGTAGTATTTTAATCATTGTTAAAAATAGGTAAAGAGGAGATAACTATTTTTTTGCTTGTTTTATTTAAATGTTAAAAATTCTAATATGGGCTTGGCACCTGTAGCACAGTGGTTACAGCGGCAGCCACATGCACCGAGGCTGGTAGATTTGAACCCAGCCCAGGCCAGCTAAACAATAATGACAACTGCAACACAAAAAATATCTGGGCGTTGTGGCAAACACCTGTAGTCCCAGCTACTTGGGAGGCTGAGACAAGAGAATCACTTAAGTTCAAGAGTTTGAAGTTGCTGTGAGCTGTGATGCCACAGCACTCTACCAAAAGCAAAATAGTAAAACTCTGCCTCAAAAAAAAAAAAAAGAAAAAACAAAACAAGAACAAACTCTAATATGTACATTTAACCTAATAATAATGATCAATTAATCCCAATAAGTACATTTAAAATGATGTTATCTTTAAGTAGACAAATGAAATTTTAGTGAATATGATGTATCTGAGTAGAAAAAGTCAAAACAAAAAACAGGGAAGACTAAATTTTAATTTATCATTATAATTTCTCAAAGATCAGAGTAAAAAGGATATGAACATTTGTCTACTGCTGGTGAGATTATAAACTGGTAAAATCTTTTTAGACAGCAATTAAATACTATGTACCAAATAACTTAAAAATACTTTTCACTCTTTGACCAATAATTCCACTTTTGGGAAATAGTCTAAGAAAGCAATCTTAAATATGAAAAACAAAGAAAATAGCTTTATACCAAGATGTCTGTCACAGTGTAATTTATAGTATCAAAATAAAAACAAACTAAATATTCAACATAGAGGAAGTTAAGTATGTTTAGCCAACATAATATCAATATCATTTTATGTCAGGGTTAAAAATGATGCTTCTGAGGCTTATATAATCATGAGAAAATCCTTATGATTCTAACTGAAATATATGTTCAAAATCATATATACAAACATCAATGAAAATGCCAGTAACATTTTACATGTAGAAATACTCTTAAAACAATAATCTCATGATTAAAAGGGCTATGTTTTCCTTTTTTCTGTTTTTCTACTTTTACTAAAGGATCAAGTATTACTATTATACTACACATATTACTGGGGTAGCACAAAAATAAACTTCACAAAAGATATCAAATGAGAATGTATAATTACCTGTTTAATGATATTTTTTGCTGTAATAATCATTTCTTCACTATAGATTTCTAAAAAATTAAGTTTTCTTTGTTTCAAAAGTCCAAATACAAGAGATACTAGTCTTTCCTATTAAAATAAAATAAAAGTATGTAACATCACATTTTAAATATGAAATAATCTTACTTAGAGCTAGAAATACTCAGCATTAAGGGTTTTATTTGATTCTCAGATCTCTATCCTACACATGGTATTTGATCACAGCCTGAAAAAACCCTCTCACAACAATCTTGTCATTAGATTTCTGGAGTTGGTGTTCTAAAACAGATAAATCATATTCTACCACAATGGATCAAATGAAGTTGGTTTGGGGGTAAAACAATATACAGGTTTTTTCTGGCCTAGTTTCAACAAATAGTTGGAAAAATCTCCTCCTCAAACCCTAATGACCAATAAATGTCAGCCCTGTGGTTTTTAATTCATGTTCGTTCTAGAAGACTAGAATGATGACCTGAACTCTCAGTGGGAAATCAACTGCTAACATGTACAAAAATTCCTTGAACTACTTAGGTTGTTACTGGGGCTTTTTGAATTTCTTTACTAGTTCTTGGCAGTGATTAGCACTGAGAAGTTACCAGAGAAGTGAAGCCTAGGTATGATGGTTTGTATATGCATATGCATAAAATACAAAAGCATGTTCATAATAGGTACTCAGTGAATATGAATTAATAAATTACCATCTCAAATGATCACTTTTTACAAAAGATGAACTCCAACATGTACATACATGAACATAGATCATAAATTAACCTGATCCTATATTTATATTTTGAACTTGGTTTGTAAGCTACAAGGACCTCATTTCAATAATCATTTCTAATTAAGCTATAAAAGTATTTTTTCTCTAGGTTCACTGTCAAAAAGGATAGTTAATAATTAGGGTGCTTACTTAAGTTACATGGTGAAGAACTTAACAGTTCTGAAAGACCTTGAAATTTAAGGTAATTTTGCTTACTATAATCCGAGAAAAATTTATTTTAAGCTAAGACTGGTAGAGATTAACACTAAGCAATGGCATCAATTTCATTCCACAGTTCAAAACACATACTTCTTCTAAAACTTGACAGTCATCTTCCAGAGGTCTATTTAAATCACTGTGAGAATAAGTAGAAAATTCTGCGATCATCATTTTATCTATTAATTTTTCTAATTCACAAAGCTGTGATCCCAAATGCCTATAAAGAAAGAGAAAAATGTTACATATATCAACTAAAAACCACAAATTCACTCCACAGTCAAGGCAACTTAGTAGGCAAAACTTTTTTAGCTGAGAGTACCTGTGTAATAATGTGATGTTTACTAAATTAATTCCTTTAACTTACCAAAAGAACTGCAATAATTTCATCTCCCAAATTTTATTTTTCTTTTTACAAATGACTCTTGATGCAGAGGTTAAGGGTGCTGACCTCGCTACACAGCTAAAAATCTGCATATGACTTCAGACTCCCCCAAACTGAAATACTAATACCCTACTATTAACTGAAAGTCTTACTGATAACATAAATAATAAATTAACACATAGTTTGTATTATATGCATAACAAACTGTATTCTCAACATAAGCTAGAAGAAAGAAAATATTAAGAAAATCATAAGAGAAAAAAACATTTATTATTCATTAGATAGTAGACTCATGGAAGTGGATTAATATAAAGGTCATCTTTGGGTTTAATAGAACGAGAAAAAAGGAGGTTGGTCTCACTGTCTCAGGGTTGGCAAAGGCAGCAAAGGTGGAAGAAATTAAAGGAGAGGCAGGAACATTTGATATAACCTTACAAAAATACACAGTAATTTCTGCCTTTTTTATTTCTCTAAAAATGTTTTTTTCTATACAGCACCAATCTTTTTTCCACCATTTGCATTAGTTTTAGTGCCCACATGATACAAGAGTCAATGTCATAAAAAAAGTCAAAAGCAATCTTGAATAATTAAACCCTTCTGCCAGGTTATGTAATGTCAATATATTTTCTGGTAGTATTTGTTTTTTATGTATTCTTCCTTATCATCTGGTACTAGTTTTGGAGCATTCAGCTCCATCAAGCCATCTTCTGATAATTCCTCTAGTGTAGTGTCTATTAGCTCTTTAATTTCTCCAAGATCCACAGCTTGAAACTCTGTATCTCCCCCTCCACACACATTCCTTTTCTTCTTTTTTGTCCTATCTGCAATCTCTTTCATGATTTCCTTGATTGGCTCTGTTGTTAATCCTGTGAAGTCATGTACATCTGGACATCATTTTCTCCAGCAAGAGAAATAGCTTTTTCTGTAACAATGGTTGCTTCAATGGTATAATCCTTCTAGACTTTTCCTGATGTTCCTCCTGCAGGGGTTTCCTCCATAGCATTATCCTTTGCACAGAGCTCAGTGTATAATGAGCAGTAAAGGTCCTTATGATTCCCTGCTCTCAAGGCCAGATTAGAGACGTCATGTTTGGGGGAAAGGAGACCATTTTCATACCTTCAGTGTTGAATACATGGGATTCTAGATTGCCAGAGGCATTGTCTAATACCTAAAGACCTTTAAAGGCAGTCACTTAATGACAAGGTAATTCCTGACTTCAGGAAAAAAAACATCAATGGAACCAATCCAGAAAAAAGGTTCTCATCCAGATCTTCTTTTTATACTTCTTTTTATACTTCAAAAAAACTGACAGCTGGTATTTATCTTTTCCCTTCAAAGCTCCTGGGTTATCAGCTTTATAGATAAGGGCAGTCCAGTCCTGAACATAGACCCAATTGCATTTGCACAAAACAGTAGACTATCTCTTCCTGCTTTAAATTCCAGTGTTTGTTTGTCTTCCTTCCTAATGTCTTTTGTGGTGGTTTTATCCAGAGTAGGGTACTTTCTTCTACCTTATAAGCCTGGTCAGGCAGATATTTTTTCTTCTCAATAATTTTCTTTTCTTTTCTTTTTTGTTGAGATAGAGTCTCACTATGTCACCCTCGGTAGAGTGCTGTGGCGTCACAACTCACAGCAACCTCAAACTCTTGGGCATAAGTGATTCTCTTAGCTCAGCCTCCAAAGTAGCTGGGACTACAGGCACCCACCACAATGCCCAGCTATTTTTTTTGTTGCAGTTGTCACTGTTGTCTAGCAGGCCCGGGCTGGGCTCGAACCTGCCAGCTTCGGTGTATGTGGCTGGCGCCCTACTCACTGAGCTACAAGCGCTGTGCCCTCAGTGATTTTCTTAATGGCATTTGGGAACTCTGTTGCCTAACGATTGGCAGAAGCTGCCTCTCCTGTAACTGTACTTTTTTTTTTTTGAGACACAGTCTCACTATGTCCGTAAAGTGACATAATGTCACAGTTCACAGCTACCTCAAACTCTTGAGCTTAAGCAATTCTCTTGCTTCAGCCTTCCAAGTAGATGGGACTACAGGCGCCCATCACATCACTTGGCTACTTTTTGATTGCAGCTGTCATTGTTGTTTAGCTGGCCTGGGCTGGGTTCAAACCTGGCAGCCTGGGTGTATACGCCCTACCCACTTAGCTACAGGCACCGCCCAACTTTACATTTTTAAGACAAAGCTCTTCCTGAAATTATCAAAGGACCTTTTCCTGGCACTTTATCCTCCAGCTTTTGATCTTTCCCCTTCCTCTTGCTTTCAGTTGTCATATAATGACTTTGCTTTTTCTCCAATCATATCAGTCTATAGGTTTCCTGTTCTTACAGTAATCCTGTACCCATGTAAAAGCTGCATTTTCAACATAAGATAAAAAGGTATATCCAAATATGCAAGGCTTTCACCCTGCTGGTATAACTATGCCAATGAATTCACAAATTTTCTTTTCTTTTTTTACAATAGTCCTTAAACTGCATTCATTTATCTTGAAATAGCTGGCACCTTCACCTGCAGACCGTTATGTATCAAGCAATACAGTATTTCTTGTAATGTCATGATTTTCTTCTGCTTCTTAAGAGCAGATCCAGCATCAGTAGTGATGCTCTGTATGACTTCCGTGGTGTTATTCCAAGTTTGTCATGTTACATCAAACAATGAAAAATACAGAAGAACCATGAGGGAACACACTTTACTGCCAAACAATTTACTAGAGAGAGAAACTGTTCACATAGAGATGATTAGCATTATGGCATTTTAAGGTAGGCAACATTTGAGCTCACCATAAGAACAATAGAATGTTACTATGAAATTATTGTAATAGTATAGTATATACTATAGTAAAATTTTTGCAGTTTATGATTTAATACTGTATGAAAGACTCCATGTATAGTCTTTTAATAAATCTTAACTTTTATAATAGATTTGCATGTGTTTTATATTAATAGTAGTAAATAAGAAAATAGACTAGTATCTATATATATTTTATGCATTCATGATGTATCTTAACTTTCCCTTCATTTGTTTTTATATTTCTACGCTCTGCAGGCAGTTTGTGAGTTTTTTCGAATTGCTGCAAATTAAAAAAAAAAAATCTTCCAATGACTTTATTAAAAAAAAAAAACCCATATATACAAATGGACCCATGTAGTTCAACCCTGTGTTGTAGAAGGGTCAACTGTATATCCTTATATCTGTAGACAGTTAAATATGTTCCAAAAAATCTGGCTACTTCATAAATTTTGTGACTGCATTTCATGGACAAAAAAATCAGATATTTTAAGTCCTTTCCTTATTAAACATTTACCACATATCGATGGGGTAGCTCCTAGCTGTTTAGATATTCAACAAATAGAAATGCCTACTATGCACCAGGCCTCGTTCTAGGTACAAATAAATACTGGAAGGACCATACGTTCAGTCTGACTTCATTCAGTCCCTGTCACAATCAGTTTGAGTTACTGTGCAACACCCCTCAGGTAATTAAAATGAATGTCATTAGAACACAAGACTGAAGATGTAAGAATGAAGTACTTTCATACACAAGGGATTGCTGCAATATAATCTAAAAGTTTCATAAAAGCAATGAGCTGGAAAAACTTAAAATAATTTAGTTGGTCTAAAGTATTTTAAAACTTAAGTGAAATAGGATAATAGGAAAATCTATTAATTCCTAAGAGACAACATTTTCTTTTAAAGCTCTATCTTTAGGGGCAATTTAAAAACATTTAAATGTAAGTGATTAAATTTAAATAAGAAACAAACATTTTAGGGGGACGAAGACAAGATGGCTGACTGAAGCCAACTTTCCACAGAGGCTCCCATCCAGAAGGAGAGTTAAAGGACAGAAATGTAGCAAGTAACCTGGTGGATTAGAGCTGCACCAAGATAGAAGGTTGAAGAACACACATCAACCACGCTGAGGCAAGCTGTGATCCCAAGGATACAAACAAAAGGGACAAAATCTATCGCCAGTGGACGGGAGAACCCTCCACCATGAGAATGGCTCAGAGTACCCCACAAACAAACGAGCAGAGTTCAGAAGTCCTCCCAATATACTCCACAGGATAAACCCTCTAAAAACTGGTCCTACTTCCCCTACTAGGCTGCCATGGCACTACCTGCCAGGCATAAAACTGTGTAAAACTGTATATATTCTCCACCTGCAATTCTGAGTTCCCAGCACTCCCCTCCACTCTCACTCTGAGGACTGGAGGCCTATCCCAGGACTCCAGATTCTTGGGTGATTTCTCAAGGGGTGTGGACAGGGCCTAAACTGCAGCTGATCAGCGCTGATGATGTGGCACTGGAGTGAGGAGAGGACAGTTGGCTGAGAGGAAACCATGACGGAGCAGTGGTGCCCCGAGGTGCAGAGCAGCAGCCATTTTTGGGCAACAATAGGGGTCACCCCTGCATGTTCCGGAGTTACACCCCCTGTCTCTCTGAGCAACCAGAGAAGGCCGGGCATCTTCTCAGGTGGCAACCACCAGTGGAAAAG
>CAUYPK010022226.1:0-18197 GCA_963574355.1 Loris lydekkerianus
AACCTGTAGAAGATTGAAACTGGACCCACACCTTTCACCATTAACTAAGATAGACTCTCACTGGATAAAAGATTTAAACTTAAGACATGAAACTATAAAAATACTTGAAGAAAGTGCAGGGAAAACTCTTGAAGAAATCGGTCTGGGTGAATATTTTATGAGGAGGAACCCCCTCGGGCATTGAAGCAGCTTCAAAAATACACTACTGGGACCTGATCAAACTAAAAAGCTTCGGCACAGCCAAGAACACAGTAAGTAAATCAAGCAGACAGCCTTCAGAATGGGAGAAGATATTTGCAGGTTATGTCTCTGACAAAGATTTAATAACCAGACTCCACAGAGAACTCAAACGTATAAGCAAGAAAAGAATAAGTGATCTCATTGCAGGATGGGCAAGGGATTTGAACAGAAACATCTCTGAAGAAGACAGGTGAACAGCCTACAAACATATGAAAAAATGCTCATCATCCTTAATCATCAGAGAAATGCAAATCAAAACTACTTTGAGATATCATGTAACTCCCCCAAGATTAGCCCATATAACAAAATCCAAAGACCAGAGATGTTGGCGTGGATGTGGAGAAAAGAGAACATTTTTACACTGCTGGTGGGAATGCAAATTAATACATTTCTTTTGGACAGATGTTTGGAGAACACTTAGAGATCTAAAAATAGATCTGCCATTCAATACTATAATTCCTCTACTAGGTAGAGAAAGACCAAAAATCACATTATAACAAAGATATTTGTACCAGAATGTTTATTGCAGCCCAATTTATAATTGATAAGTCATGGGAAAAGCCCAAGTGGCTATCGATCCACAAATGGATTAATTAATTGTGGTGTATGTATACCATGGAATATTATGCAGCCTTACAGAAAGATGGAGACTTTACCTCTTTCATGTTTACATGGATGGAGATGGAACATATTCTTCTTAGTAAAGTATCTCAAGAATGGAAGAAAAAGTATCCAATGTACTCAGCCCTACTATGAAACTAATTTATGGCTTTTATATGAAAGCTATAACTCAGTTATAACCTAAGAATGTGGGAAGGGGGTGAGGGAGGGAAAGGAGGGGGGAGGATGGGCGGAGGGAGGGTGATTGGTGGGATTACACCTACAGTGCCTCTTACTAGGGTACATGCGAAACTTAGTAAATGTAGACTATAAATGTCTTAACACAATAACTAAGAAAATACCAGGAAGGCTATGTTAACCAGTGTGATGAAAATATGGCACATGGTCTATAAAACCAGTGTATGCTGCCCCATGATCGCATTAATGTACACAGCTATGATTTAATAGTAAAATAAAAAAAAATACATAAATAAAGAACAAAAAGAAATAAATATAATACTTCCACAAGCAAAAAAAATTTTCTAAATTTCACTTTCTTCTCATTCAATCCTTTTTTTGATTCACTTTGATAAATTTCTTTACTTGTTTTCACGATTCTTTCATGTGATTTCATGTGAATTCTAGTGTGCCTTTATACATATTTTGGCTCTTCAGTGTGCTTTCCAATAATTATTTGATTAAAAATTAAAATTATTATTACTCTAGAAGGACAGTGTTGAAGACCATCATTTACATCTCAGACACGATATTTCAAGGCACAATCTTAAAACTAAAACTTCATCCCAAAGGTCTGAAATAATATGAGACTATTATAATAATTTTTATTATTTTATTCCATATAAAACGAAGTGTTCTGATCGGGCTGTGGATCTTTTCCTCTGCCACAAGCTTCTGTAAGCATACCTATGATTAAATAAAACAAACAATGGCAAAAACATAGCACTGACTGCTGGAGGCCATTGCAATTTCCTTTCCCTTCCTGAATTGAACTATGAGAGCCATTATTTCATTATGCAGACATTTTTAGCCCAAAAGCAAGCTCTTACTGGTAAGGTTGCTATATTCTGGGGATGTCCAAAACAAAAAAAAGTCATTCTTCAAAATGGCATGTTTTCCTTTTTGTAAAAGTTTCCAAATTTATTCATAGCATTGTGTTGCTTAGAATTACAATACTTTGTATTCTCTAAGAAGATTTACTGAGGCTAAATTATAAAATATTCAGCCAGTGCAGTTTCTACCTTATCCTACAAATGTCCATTACTGAAGTCTCAGATGAATTTGGTTGGTACAAAGAGGCAATTGATTGGGAATAAGTTTTATTTTTCTAGCAAACTCTTCATTAAATATGGTTGCATGTGTCTAGGGACAAAAACTATCAGAAGAAATTGATATTCAGTTTCTCTTCTAGTCTGATCAAATGGATATCTTTTCCACAAGGATTTGTAAATACAGAATAAGGCTGTCTGTGAGGGTTGATTATAGCTATAAATGGTTTATGGAGACCAGATTTGAAATTCATTGGATCTCTGTCAAAAAGAATATTGTTAGTGCGTTGGACAGATCAAAGGTTTGAGCTACTAGGAGGCAGTTTCTCACCTAGAGATCAATTATGTGATTCGCTGTCCAACTCTTATTCGAAGACTGAGAAGTGAGTTTTTTGTTTGTATACTTCCCTGTAGAAAAGCAAAATTAGTAAAAGTAAAAGTAAAAAATTAATAATAGTAATCTATATTCCAAATACCTATTTCTCTCTCTTTCACACACATATGTATGCACACACTGTTTCTTCATCTATATTATCAGTTGTGATCTAAGAAAACTTGAGAAATAAAATTTAAAGAATAGCTGTCCAATGGCATAATATTTTTCAGTAAAAGGACTGAAGAATTTTACCTGAAACTTGTGTTTTCTTTCCGAGGTTTGCAAGTATTTAGCTTTCCCAAGTATCTGAATAAACATTTTCATGTATTTTCTGTATAGTCTAAAAGTATTAAAAAAGAAAATGTTTCAGTTTACTAATACTCTAATATCTTCTTTAATTATTTTTCGTTTTCATGGGGGTATCCTACCCCTTTTGTTTGTGAGATCATTGTAATTCTCTGAGCTCTTATAATATAGTATTATAGATTCCTCTGTAACAAGATGAATGTATAATAATAGTAAGAAGATGAACCTAGTTTAGTGCAATCCCTTGCCCTGTGTTTTTATTTTCAGATCATATATATCAGCCATTAAAAACATTGAAGAAATAAGACCTCATTAAAAAAATTTTATTAAATCTTCTGAGTATTTAATAGCCTTTATAGAGAGAAGGTTTTAATTTATTTTGGGCCCGATTCCTTACTTTGTGATTTAAGCTTAGTCTACTAATTTATTTCTTATAAGCCTTTGTATTTATGATGATTACTACAGTCAATATCCTTGCTACCCAAGTTAGGGATAGCCTCAATATTGTAAAACATCTTTTTTTGATGCTAATAATAGCACCATCTGTAGTATGTAGTCTCTTAATTTTAGCCCTAGCTGCGCTCTGCAATTCTCTTCACCAGCTCTATGTCAAGTTCTGTCTTCTTAGGTGATCAGCCATCATAGTTTCTTCATTATGTATCAAAGCACCATAGTCCTTTCATTTTTTACTGAGTAACGCTTGTTATACAATTGTTATACAATTATCTCCAAATGGCTCAAAATATCCTAAGCTAGCTTAAGAAAATAACATCTTTTGAAAGATGCTCACTTCTAAAGCCTTCTCAGATGTTTGGTAAGATAAAAAGCCATTAACTTTTCCTCACAATTTTCATGTGTAACTGTGAGTACAAAAGAAGAACATCTCATTTAAGAAATGTAGACTTTGTGAAAACAAGCCAGACTTTAAGGGATATATCAAGTCATTTTTGAAGTTTGAGGAAACAGAAAAATAACCAAGAAATGAGATTCTTTCAAGGACGTAGTAGACTTAATGAAATCCTGCAGAGATAGAAGAGTCTAGAGGCTGAGAAAGGGTTATTGACTGTGACAAGGAGATGCTTAGTGCAATTCCATGAAAGCAGTGTGTAAATTAACTAAAGTTTTTGATAGAGGATGAAAATAAGCATGTGTATGCAAACTTGAAGCTGAAATCACCTTATGCCTGGGATATTTGCAACATGCAATTGAGACACAAACATGTTTCTGATATTTTAGTGATGTCTTGAATGATTTTAAATGGAATGAGATTGTATTAAATTCAATGGACAAAATTAAAAAAAACATATCCAACAATATTTAGGTGACAGAATTTTGAGGGAGAGAAATAAAGACTGTAGATTTATGAAATAAATAAAGAGATAGGGGTTTTACAAAGAAGACAGTCATTTAAATACATATGTTTAAATCCTATGACTAAAAAGCTTGCAGGAAGGAAGGGTTGACACGCTTGCTGCTGATGAAAGGGGAGTGAACGGAGAAATGACATTCTCTTTGACTGCAACCATTTCTCTCCAGTTGAAGTCAAAGAGAAAAACTACAGCATTTTAGACACTGAAGATGTAACCAAACTGCAGTGTGCAGGATAGAGAGAGAGCTCCAGGTTTTCTCTCTTCTCAACAGATGATGTTTCTATCCTTCTGATCAAAATTATCTCCATCTGTGATTTGCATATGACTCAGGCAAACTGCTTTATCAGTCGTCCCTGTTCCTCCTCAAACTTCTCCCTCTTTGGCTTCTAGCAGGTAAGCATACAGCCAGTTGAAAACACTTCTATCATGAAAGGAATAAAGGGGAAAAAGAAGAAAATAAGTGGTGAGTGGTGATGGTTAATTTTATGTGTCAACTCGGAGGGTGTTTTAGATGAGATTAACATTTAAAGCAGTAAGGTTTTGAGTAAGCAAATTGCTCTCTACCGTATGTGTGGGCCTCATCCAATCAGAAAGATTGGTCTCTTATGCAAGATGGAGTTTTCCAGCAGATTGCTTTCAGACTGGAACTGCACCATAGACTCTCTGGGGTCTCAAGCTTGCCACCCACACAGAAAGTTTTGGACTTCCCAATCTCCATAATCCATACAAACTGTTCCAATTTAAGATGCTACCTCAAAGACCTCTATCGTAAAGGTCTGCACCCTGCCACTCAGAGGGAATAGCAAGGAGGTGAAGGAGATTTTTAATATTTTAGGACAAATTTAGAAATATATATTATGTTCATTTATTGTCCATTGGTTTGCTATTTATAGAATCAAGAAGAGCTATTTACTCCTTATATGCATCTGGAGGAAACAAATTGCTGAACATACCAGATTCTTTTGCAGCAGTAGTTATAAATTTTGGTGACATGAATATACATAAAGTACATTTGTACACACCATTCTCAGGTAGGTCATATTTATAATATTCATTTCATTGAAATTAGTCATTATGCTTTGGTTTGTTTGGCTTTCTATATTCATACTACTAACTCATTTCTAATATCTCTAAAGTAAATATAAATCTTCTCTTAAGATGATCAAATGTATCACATAATCTATTAATTGCAACTTTTTGAAGATATCTATCCTACATAAACTTTCTAGCTATAGTGTTTACTATTTGCCACCTTTATTTTACCTAGAATTGTCATTCTGAGATATACCTTGAATGAGGTCAGTTTTATCTCTTTCCCTGTCTTTTTTGTTTTTTTCTCTTGTTAATTGTTGCTGTTATTTCATCCTTTTACTGCTAAGTTGAGTGTGAAGGCAGAGATAAATCCACATGCTCAATGAACAATCGTAGAACATTATATTTATTTATTACATTTATCTCCTGAAATTTCTCTGCCTGCTCTTTAGCTGCACTGAATTCTTTGTAGTTCAAAAATTGCCATGTGATTTTTCTCTGATAATTACTCATTAATTCCCTCTCTTTTCTTTCATAAAATATTTTACCTCAGTAATCATGAAATAAGACAGTAAGTTTTAATAGCAAGAAAAGAAAGAAAAAAATAAAATGATAAAATCATATAAAACATTGTTCATATAATCATGCTAGTAAAAAAAGAGACTGAGGGCCTCCCCCCCAAAAATCAAAGTAATTATGGACTATGATTATAAAAACTGATTAATAATATTAGTCATGTTAATATATATTTCTAAAATAGAAAATATATTTATATTTGGCCTATTGATAAAATAGTAACATTATAGTTCCTTTTTTGAAAACTTAATTTCTAAAATTTAACATTGATTTTGCCAAAATTTATATTCTTCTTGGGGTATAATGAACTAAGCACACTTTTCCCTGTATCTTCTAGTATGAAGCCTGACCAGTGAATATGATACAATGCTATTTCTTTGAATAGGTTACTAATCTCTAATCTTTGAGTTGATCAAAAGGGAGCTGGTCATGGGTAGACCTGATCTAACAGACAAGCTTTTAAAAGAAGAAATTTCAGAGATATACTCTTGCTGGCTTGGAAGATGCAGCCTTCATGAGGTCTATAGCTGAAAAGAAACTGATAATCATTTGACCTTGGAAGAAGAATCCAAGCTCCAAGTGAGATCACAGCTGACACTTTAATTTTAGTCTTGTACGACCCTGAGCAGACAACTCAATTATGCTGCACCCATTCTTCTGACTCCTCATAGAAAACCCCCTGGGATAATTAACAGGTATTGTTGCAAGTCATTAAGTTTATGGTAATTTGTTAGGAACCAACAGAAAATTAATATACCTCCATTCCTAAACCAAACAAAGGTAGTATAGGAAAAGTAAAACTACAAGTTTGATCCTTATGGGTATGGAAATATTAACAAAGGAAATCTATAATTTTATAAAAGTAATAATACAGCATGACCAAATTAAATTTCCTTTGAGAATGACTTCAAGGTGCTTCCACATTTGATAATAAATGCATGATAATCTATTATATTAATAGAAAAGGAACAAAGAGCATATGATAATGATAATTGAAAAAGAAATTAATGTGACAGGATTCAACCCCCTGTCATGATAAAAACTTTACCCACTAGCTGTAGAAGGGACTTACCCAGCATGAAAAAGGCATCTAGAATACATTTACCAGTAACATCAAAGTTAATAGTAAAATAATGAATGTTTTCCCTCTAAGATCTGTAAGAAGGAAAGAATGTCTACTCTTTTTTTTTTTTTTAAGACAGAGTCTTACTTTGTTGACCTTGGTATAGTGCCATGGTGTCATTGCTCGTAGCAACCTCAAACTCTAGGGCACAAACAATCCTCTTGCCTCAGCCTCCCAAGTAGCTGGGATTGAGATGCCCACCACATTGTCCAGAGACAATTTTTTAGAGACAGGGTCTTGCTCTTGCTCAGGCTGGTCTTGAACTCCTGAGCTAAACCCATCCACCCACCTCAGCCTCCCAGAGTGCTAGGATTACAGGTGTGAGCCACTGCTCCCAGCTTTAACTTTCTTCACTCTTAACACTGAAGTCCTAGCCAAGGCAACAAGGAGAGTAACAAATCAAAGGTGTAAAAATTGGAAAGAATAAAACACTTTTCCTATTGATAGTGATATCAATATCTTTTCTAAAATGCCAATGAACCCATCAAGAAAGAGAAAGCACCCTTCTAGATTATTAGCTAAATGTAAGTTTAATGCATATATTTCTGATGACGAACGAATGGATTTGAAATTTTAAAATGATACTATTTGAATAGGTCTCAAAATTAATACTTAGGCATAAATCCAACATAACACATATAGGACTTGAATGCTGACAACCACAAAACATTGATAAAAGAAATCAAAGAAAACATAAATAAATCAAGAAGTTCTGTGAACATGAATTGAAATAATCAACACAGTAAAGATGCCAAATAAGGCCAGATTGATCTATATACTCAATGTCATTCCAATTAATATCCAAACTAGATTTTTAAGAAAACAGACAAGCTGATTCTAACATGTATGTGGAAAGTAAAACTAATAGAATAGGCCAAAAAAATTTTTTGAAAGAGGAGAATAAAGATGGAAGAATTATATTACCTAATTTAAAATTTTGATGTTAAGATAAAATAATACAGTGATATACTGGAGAAGTTATATAGGCATGTATATCAGCGGAACATAATAGAAGTTCAGAAATAGACCCACACAATCATGGCTATTTTTTTTTTTTTTACAAAGATGCAAATTTGAAGGACAAAGGATAGACTTTTTTGCAATATGAATTCTATTCATATAATTAGATATCACATAAGAAAAAATATTAACCTCCCTCTAAACCTCACATCCTAGGAAAATTAACTCAAAACAAATAACTAAATATAAAATCATACTAGTATAAAAATATCAGAAAAAAACAGGAAATCTTTCTGATCTGAGATTACATGAAATTTTTAGACATAATACATGAAAGTATAATTATTAAAAATCAATAAACTGGAATTTATCCAAATTATAAGTTTTGTTTCGCAAAAAACACTCTTTTGAAAATTGACACAAACTGAAAAATGAAGGAACATATCTGCAAATCTACTATATGACATACTTGTGTCTAAAACATACAATTTCTGACAATTAAGCCCATGAACTCATCCTAGAATAAGTGCTACATAGTCATTGCTGAATATCAGCATGGTCACCTTTGAAATACTCCCTTGGGAAGCTGTGCACCAATGTCAATGCCTACTTCATAGTGCAAGCAATTTTTGTCCTCTTTTTCTGTATTGACCATCAGAGCTGTTGTCGTATAAGGTCTCACAAGCAAGCTCAGAAACTCATCTCTATATGCTTACGTAGGCAGCACTGTGCAAACACTTCGTAAAGTTTCATGGCCTTGCTCTATAAGCGTCTCACAGCTGTGTTTGTGTCAATATGTGGCAGTGTTTGCAGAGGGGTGTTCATTATTGTTGTTGTGTGATGTTATGTGGCTTACAATGAAAGCTCTGATGCCCATTCCAGAAAAGGAGTTTCACAATTGCTTTGAAGGGTGGAATAGGCACTGGAATTGGCATATTGCTTTTCCAGCAAAGTACTTAGAAAGTGATTGTGGTGATATTCAGTGATGAGTAATGTAGCATTTCTTCAAGAATGAGTTCATGAACTTAATTGTCAGTGCTCATACAAAGAGCTTTCAGGAGTCAATACCAAGAAAACAAATAAGCAATTGACCTGTGTGTCTATTTTTGTTCCCAGTCTCACATTGTTTTTTTTTTTTTTTGTTTGTTTGTTTTTTAACATATTGATTTTACATTTATTAGTAGATTCTATCCTCTTCTTCTTCTTTTTTTTTATTTTTCATTTCTTTATTTTTTATTGTTGGGGATTCATTGAGGGTACAATAAACCAGGTTACACTGATTGCATTTTTTAGGTAAAGTCCCTCTTACAATCGTGTCTTGCGCCCAAAAGGTGTGGCACACACCAAAGCCCACTCCCCTCCCTCCTTCCCTCTCTTTGCTCTTCCTTTCTGATTTCATTTCTTTCTTTTTTTTTTTTTTTTTTTAAGCAGGAACTCAACTTTATTGCAACACGCAGCCGCTTATATAGAGCGTTGGGAAGGGGCGTGGGAAGGAGGCGGGGGATGAGATGCCTGACAGGGTTGGGCCAATGGCATGGTACCACATTGGCTGTATCTAGGTAGAGGCAGTTTCAGGCCGGGCCTTGCTGAGTCATTGCTATGCGGAAGTAGCTCGTTGGATCTACTTCTAGTCAGGCTCCGGAAGTTGCACTAGGCCTCAGGCACATGGCAGGGCCCAACAATTCCCTCTTTTGTTTTTTGTATGACAGAAAAACATAGCCCCTGTCTTAGGTTGCCTGCTCTTGCAGCTTCAGTCTTACCCATCATGGGGATACAAACATCAATGGTTTGGTCCCTGTCTTAGGTTGACTGAACGCAGAGTGATCTTACCCGTCTTTGGGTACTATGAATGTATTTCAGCTTTAGATCAAGTCAAGCATCTTGCCAGAAAAAGCTTGGTTTTGCCCATTCTAAAATCTTCTTCTTAGTTAATGAGGCTCTGCAAAATGTCCAAGCAAGGGCCTTAGCTGCAGGCAATTAGTACCTTTAACTAGATCAATAGTATAGACACAGCTGGAACTGTACCTGCCTGGTTAAAATCCAAGACCATATAATGCAGAAGTCAGCTAGAACCTCCTGATCCTTAAGAGAAACATTAGAAAATTCTAATAGTTAACATGCAATGGTGTTCTCTCATGCCTCGTTTGCTAGTTTGATAGTTTTTTAATAGCAACCAGAAGTGTGAGTGGTAGTTGGCAAAGTGTGGAGACAATTGTGCTTTTTTTCTTTTTGGAAATTAAAAAATTCCTTAATGTTTTATTCCTGGTACCAGTATGAGAATTTATAGGGCAACATACCTAATGTAAATAAAAGAAAAAGAAAAAGCTACAACAGATAAAAGACCTCAGGAATATACATGTAATTGACACTATATGGCATTAATCAATAGCTGCACTTTTTTGTAGATAGTGACTGCAATTGTTCTGAATAAGAACGATTTCCTGTTCAAACTACAGTAGGTTTTCTGACTGTGGATCATCATTCTTTCTGGGGCATGTTCACCTTTAATGTATTTGGGATGACTGTTTCAAAGTAATCAGCAACTTTCCTGATAGCTCCTCCCTCTCTGGGTACCAGGCTTTACAGATCCTATCTAGAAACAGCCCTTTTTTGGTTTCACAACATGTCCATCCACCTTGTGTGGTCTAAAACCACATTGCTGAATCTGCCTTTCCAACACAAGAAAAAAGTACACAACTAAATGTCCCTTGAATGTTTCATTTGAGGGTCTCTCATCACCACTCAATCTGCGAGTGTGCCATTTCTCAAAATGATCTCTTAAGCTATCACATCTGTAGTTTCAAAGCTCAGACCACAGTTTTCTTAACTGCTCTGGTTCCTTTGGATCATGGCCCTTCTCCTCCCTTAACTTTCCGGGGCCACAGTGATGGCTGGAGTCAAGCTGTGGTGAACAGGTGTCAGTTTTACATGCATTTTGAGGCTGGACTTGCCTCTTCCAACTTGAATTCAATATGGAACAGAAAGGAATTGCATTAGAATCTGGCTTCTTCCTATTTGTTTAATTTACCAATTGATTTTTCCCCCTCCTTTTTGTGACTGATGAATTTTGGGTTAGAAAACTCAGATGTAAAATTCAACACTTTTTTTTTTTTTAACATTTGCAAAAAGTTCTCATAGGCATTTGCATTTTGCCACGTTCACCAGTGACAAGGTAAGAAGGAGTGGAATAGGTGGCCCTAACATCAAAGGGAGCTGTCCTACTGGAGACCTGCATTTCATCACCCCCTGTCCCGGCACCTTCCTCTACCTGATTCCTTTATGACCCTGCCTCCTCTTTTCCTTCTCTTCCTCTCATTTTCCCATGCAGTGCCACTTATCCATCTTTCATTTTCTCTTGGCTATTTTTTTCCAAGGTTTAAATTTGAACTCCAAGGTGATTATTGAATGTTTTCTTAAATAAAGTAAGATCTTACAAAGTAGATTATTGGTGCAACTATTATTTCCCTATAACACCTCTGCTTCAGTGTAAATTATCTTTTTCCAGTGTTCATCTGGGAATTTTCCAAATCATATTTAATATATTCAGTCACAGACCTTTAGATTTTATTTTTTTTGAGTTAAGTGCTTTTATATGTACATATATTGCCAATGTCTTTATACTTAGACAAAATAGTTTCAGTAAAGGCAGATACACACAGTGTTGTGTGTAATTCTGTTATAATTCTATTATTCCAGTTCAAATGCTTAAATATTCTCAACCGAGAAGTTATCTGTGGAGAAGAGCACTGCTTCCTTGGCCTTCTCATTTGAAGTAGAAAGCGTGAAAGACCTGGCCAGATTCAGTAATTGGCTGTATATGCTATTTAGGATGCTGCTTTGAAGAAGACCCACTTCCTCCTCTACTGTTCTCTGTTTATACCACAAAATATTCAAAACGGATAGATCAAACAGGAATGTTCATTTACATTGCTTCCTTTTCATTTTACAAACTGATTCTAATCCTTCTTTGAATAAGGGCCAAAGATTGGGGGATTTGAAACACAAAACAGAATTAAAACAGAGATGGCTTGGGTCTGTTAGTTGACCAGGAGACTCAGCAGGACTTAAATTAGAACTTGATCTGTGATATTTGAAATATGTGGTAAAAACTTACAATGCTGTCTTTATGTGGCTGAGAGTAGGAATTTACTATCTCAGAGAAGAAAATGTGAGGTTTTGAAGGAAACAAGAGAAAGATATTCTCATGAATGTGTTTACTGAACGCTCAGTAAAGTTATGGGTTACATGCCTGAAGTCCGAAATGGAATTCCACCTCTGAGAGATCGCCATTACCTGACTCCTGACTTCTGAACACAATGGACTGCAAGAAGATGGAGATGTGTCTGTAAGGAGACTGGTTTCACTTTGCAGCTGCAGAAAAAATTAGTTCACATCACAATTATTCTCCTGGAGCCAGTATTTAAAACACTTGCATAAACAGGTTATTTCACTTTGTATAGCAGAAAAAGGTTTTAGCTATCCTTACTTAAGTATAGCTAGGATAGAATAGAACGCTTGATGAAAGTTCTCTCTCTCTTTCTGCCCTTCTTTCTCCTACACCTCCCCCATCTATCTTAATATAGTTTAGTTTCTTCAGAACATTACCTGGATTTTCCTTAAAAATGGCTCAACAAAAATGTCTCCCTAATTTTGTTTTTCTTTCTGACACAAAACAATTATCTTGAAAATTTTTTAATCAAAGAAAAATCATTTTAAATGGTCTAATATCAGTAAAATCTCAATGAAGATTTCATTCCTGCCCCTGTCACATGGCCTTCCATCTTAAGGTCCTCAATATCGCACTCCCTGGTGTGGGAGTAATATCCTTCTCCCAGGGGCCAAAAATTGAGGCTGAAATCTCTGGATTTTCCTAGTATATGACTCCCAGATGGCTCAGCTAGCTGCAATTGGGACCTGGCCTAAGGTCTGCCATTGTCTGCTTACTGTGGTATTTTGTCTGAGTTGGTCTCATCCATCTGGAAGAGGAATCTGCATCACTACATCCAGCAGTTCCCAAGTAAGATGTATCTCACTTGGAGTCTGAGGACTCTTCAGCAATGAGGCATCACACAGAGTTCTGAATGGAGCCAGAAACAGAGCTGCCTGGGATGGAGTGAGGCAAGTGGTGATTACCAGAGTTGTCACAGATTGTCAAAATGGACAGGCTAAAATCAGACTGTGTTTTTGTGTTTCATAAACTAGGGTGCCAGGAAGAATAATACATGTAAAACATTTCTGAGCGCTGGCCTGGTTAAAGGACAACTTGCTTCCAACTGTCTTTTGTGGCTCTTCTATTTCCACCTGAAAACTCCTAGTTAACCTTCAGGATTCTGCCTTGTCTGACACAAGAATTAACCTGATAGTGCCATTCAGTTACTCTAAGGAAGAGTCACATTGAATATGTGCCTTGCTTCATCCCTTTAGTCATGGTCTAATCCAGGGGTCCTCAAACTTTTTAAACAGGGGGCCAGTTCACTGTCTCTCAGACGGTTAGACTATCATTTAAAACAACAACAACAAAAAAAAAACTATGAACAAATTCCTATGCACACTGCACATATCTTATTTTGAAGTAAAAAAACAAAATGGGAACAAATACAATCACACTGCCGCATGTGGCCTGTGGGCCATAGTTTGAGGACCCCTGGTGTAGTCACTTGGTTTCCCACATTTACTCCTTGACCCCAGTCTCTTATTCATCCCTGTGTCCCAGTGTCACCCTGGCTCCTGGTACAAAAATGCTAAGTATTTGCTGCATGAGTGACAGACAGAACGTACAGAGCAAGCTCTGTGCTAAGCACTAGGGAATCAACAGTAAGTAAGTCACAAGCATGATCCAAAAGATTCTTCATTTGTACAATAAGGGTTGTTGATTATGTGGTATGGGTATTGCTGGCAGATATGGGACTACTGGATGTTTAGGAAAAGTTGGACACCTCTGTGGGATCACAAAGAGACTATATGTTCTATTCTTTAATAGGAAGTTAATAGGAAGCCTTAAGAAGAATGGCCAGGGGCATACAAAGAAAAATAGCAAAAAAACTAATAGAGAACATGGCATCAATGTGGGAAAGAGAGGCCTTCCATTCTGATTTAATTTTTTCTAGAACTCTGAATCGTGGTGCCACCACTAACCTGCTGTGCTACCTACCTCCCAAGGTCAGGTAGGTCCGGGATTTGTGTTAAGGGACAAGGCCAGACCTCACCACATTTTCTGCTTTTCTCTCAGAGAATCCCAATTTAGCATGAAGTTGCCACATTCACAGACTCAGCCCCACAATTTCAAATGGTAACCCAGTGAATTTGATATGGAGTTTTGCTGAAATATGTCTATTGTAGGGTCTGTATGAAAATGTTTCCAATGTTCAGCTATTCTGATATCTTGCCCCTAATATCTCCTCAAGGGCTTATGGATTTATAAAGTAATGAGAATCTGCAAGGATATGCATAATAAAAACAAAAGGTTTAAAAACAAAAATGGCTGATTTAAAGTCCTATATGAATTTAGGCAAAATGCAGAGGGTGCCAAAAAATATGTGTACACTTTTAAGAAAGGAAGAAACTGTATTAAATTTGTAATGCCCAAGTCACATTTTACTTTTGCAATTACAAAAGGCACTCACAGTGACATGTATTCATCTTTTGTTATTGGTATATATAGAACATTACAATTTTAATACTTTTTTCCTTCCTTAAAATGTGTAAACATTTTTGACACTGTATATAAGTAGGTGATCTTCAGATTCCCTATGTAAATGGTAGGCAAACAAAATGTACACAATTACTAATAAGAGTAAATAATTCAATGTGTAAATTTCTTATACATTCTTGCACATTATAAAAAACTTCAATTAATATTTTCCCTTCTAAATTTCTATTTTCTGTCATTATATATGTGTGTATAAGGCCAAGTCAGACTATCTTTTTAAATAACATAGTGTGGTAATAACCTGGAAAAGTGGAAATATTGGTAAAATTGACTTGCACTTTTCTATTTTTTATTGGGCTCCATCCAATTTTTCTGGAGCACATCACTTAGAGTAATTTTAGAAAAGATCTTGAGAAAAGTCTCATATATTAAGTTAAATATTTCTGATAAAAATGATGATGTTGAACATGTAAGTTAATTGTGCTTTGATTGATATTGAATGACCTCTGAAGGACTTGCAAACCTCCCTTTGATTTTATATATTTGTTTGCTTTCCTCCAGTCCACATGTTGAAACCTAACCCTCAGGTCATGGTATTAAACGGTAAAGGCTTTGGATGATTAGGTCATAAGGGCTCTGCCCTTACGAATAAAATTAGTGCCTTTATGAAATAGGCCTGAAGGAGATTGTTTACCGCTCCTGCCCTGTGAAAGTCCAGCAAGAAGGTGCTACCCCGTTTCCCCGAAAATAAGACATCCTCTGAAAATAAGACCTATTTACAGGAAAGATAAGACATCCCCTGAAAATAAGACCTAGCACATCTTTGGCAGCAAAACTTAATATAAGACACTGTCTTATTTTCAGGGAAACAGGGTATCTATGAATAACGGGCCCTCACCTGATGCTGAATCTGCTGACCCCTTGATCTTGTACTTCCCAGCCTCTTGCACTTTATGTAATGAATTCTGCTGCTTATAAATTATCCCCTCTAAGATATTTTGTTGTTACAGTCTGAATAGACTAAGAGAACATTCAAATCTCTCAATTATACTACTCTTTTCTCAGATCTAGTGGCAGTGAGTCCTAGTATAACACTTTGGGATACCCAGTTCTAAAATGTAGCCTTAAGATTAACAGGTAGGAAAGTGACACTCACCTGGAGCCCATTACTTGAGTGGTAGAATCTCATGGCTTGGAACGTACTGCCAAAGACATTTCTTATATATATGAAAGGTGGTCTGGAGTCCATCACAAGACACCACACAGACTGCTATTAGATAATATAGAACTCAAGGGTGACATCTGCTATTGTGTATACAGGATTACATTTTAGAATTGCCTAAATACACTTAATGACACTATTAGAAAGAAATGCCCTTAACTCTTCAAAATCAACACGATTGCTGAAGGAAAGGGGAAAGGATAGAAGTGATGTACTTACTCTATCACATAACGTTGGATAATTTTTTTAAAAGGGTTACTGCAAATCTTTTGGAAATGTAATTATTGTCCTCACACTATTTGTGAATAACAAGACAATTGGGTTGCCTTTTACCTGAGGAATTCTGCTGTTTGCCTTTTTGGCCTTCCTTTCCCACTGCTTCTTCTTCATGATACTGAATCTATTTATGGCTTGTGATCATCTGATACATTTTTAACCTTTGGTGAGTCAGGGAAAACTCAGAGGTGATTAGAAATTCCAAAAGAACATGTTTTTAACTTTACCAGAATACTATTTTTTCACTTTATTCTTTGTTTTCTTTGAAAAACAAATAATATTTCTGACTTCTCTTGGTCACATCCCTCCTGAGTATTTTGTTCTATGTCCTTAGGCAATAGGCAGCGGGGTCAATGCTGGCCCACACCCAAGAGCATGACTGCTTTTCATAAGTGCTGTATTTGTTGTTGCTTCTCTGACTAATGGCCTCTGTTTTTAATGGATTAAATTTAGTATGATTAACTCTCAGGTGATAAATAGATGGTATTTCTGAGAGCTAAATAATGAAGAAGCAATTAAACAAGCCTCCTATGTTGTCTTTACTATAAATCAAATGACACTTTTTCTTCCTGGTTCTTGGATGGTGGCTTGGAAGTTAGAAGGCTGTCCTGACTCAAATATGTAAGCCATTGGCAATGATTCTAGGAGAAATAAAGATAGGCAGCATGGGCGAACACTCTTCATTATCATACTCACCTGGGTTTGAGATTTCATGGTAGTCATTTGAAAACTAAGTATTATCTAATCCAGGAGCCCCCCAGTTTCCTCATCTCTAAAACAATGATAACAGATAATTTAAATAAAAATTATTGACAATTAAATAATATGAGGTACACAGAACATCTTGTAAATTGCCAAGTAGGTAGTATTCAATTTATATTGGTTTCAAATCCTTTCTCTTCTTCTAAGCTTAACACTCAACATTTTCCTGAAGAATACTAGGAAAGGGGAAGAGGATTGTGGGAAATTATCTTTCTTTCTCTGATCTTCAGTAAAAAGAAAAGAGTCTCCCCTCCACCAACTTCAAAATAATTGCCATTTGCAGCCATGGTCACCCTCTTAAATTTCTATTGTTAAAAAAAATTAAAAAGCACAAGCAATGGATTGTCATACTTTCAGCTTCCAGTATTAATTTCCACACTTCCTGTCACTTGACCTCTGCTCTCACAGCCCCTATGGCCCTGGTCTTGATGCAGGAATTAACCAGGTGTGACCCAGATTAGAAGTACAATCTTCCAGGAAGCAGGCTGACCTTGATTGCAGGGTAGCCCTGAGCAACCTCCCCAGTAACCTTTTATTGAGACAGTATAAGACAGGTGAGGGGAGTATTAGACAATGACCGTGTGCCTAAGGATCACCTTGTGCTTGGGCCTTTTCTCTGCAAGAAACACCTGTGATAAATTGCCCGACCGCCTGCCCCCCAGCTGCAAATCATCTTGCTCAGAGGTTGCCTGGCTGTTGGCATCCTCTACATTTTCTCCTTCCAGTGTATTAAAGACATTTCTGGATAGCAAGGGAGAAAATCTGTCGTTGGTTATTTCAACCGTTCTCCTCACCAAGGAGCTTTCCTTCCTGTGAAGTAAAAGAAAAAAAAGGGCATATAAGTATAACAGAATTACACCAACAGAACTAATCCGGGTATAAGGGAAATGATTTTAGCCAAACTAGGCATAGGGGAAAACATGTTCCCTTTGTCCTAATCACCACCCAACTACATGCTACAGGCTGACCCATAGGGCCCATGAAACCTCCATGAAAAGTATTAACCACCACCCAAAGTTATGTTAGGTGGGGAAAGGCTATACTGAACTCAGACCCTTTCCAAAGAGCAGTAAAACTTTAAGTAAAGATCAGGTGCCCAACTGAAAAAGATATAAATCCAACAAGTGAAATTCTATTACCTTGGCTGATACCAGTATAACTGTTATCTTGAAGCCTGCTGTTCAAGGTCTTTGTTGTCATAACCTTCAATGGTTTAGAAGATGCATACTAAGCTTACCTGGGGCTTGTTATTCATCCCCAAATAATGAAATCCTGTATCAATCTTCCCACTCTGCATAGAAGCTCAAAATGCCTCTTAGGGAAATAGGACTCTGACCACTTTTTAACTGCTTCCTGCTGCTGATGGACAGAGATATGGAAGTTCATTTATATAGGGAGGCACTGAGGGCAATATTGAGT
>CAUYPK010022227.1:0-26926 GCA_963574355.1 Loris lydekkerianus
CATGTTTACATGGATGGAGCTGGAACATATTCTTCTTAGCAAAGTATCTCAGGAATGGAAGAAAAAGTATCCAATGTACTCAGCCCTACTATGAAGCTAAATTATAGCTTTCACATGAAGGCTATAGCCCAACAATAGCAAAAGACTATTGGGAAAGAGCCAAGGAAGGGGAAGGGAGGGGGGAGGTTTTGGTGGAGGGAGGGTGAGGGGTGGGGCTACATCTATGGTGCATCTTAGAATGGGTACATGCGATTGCACTAATGTACACAGCTATGATTTAACAATTAAAAAAATGTAAACATTTTAAAAATAAATAAATAAATTAAATATATGTTGAAACTTAATCCCCAATGCACCCATTTTGGGAGGTGTAGTCTTTGGGAGTCAAGACAGGTTTAAGGCCTTTATAATAGGGCTTGATGGAGGAAGTCTGCCCTTTTGCATTTCCACCTTTTGCCATGTGAAGACACAGAGTTTCTTCCTTCTGAAGGATACAGCATTCAAGGAACGATCTTGGAAAAAGAGACGAGATCCTCGCCAGACAATGAACCTCTGGCACCTTAATGTTAAACTTCTCAGCCTCTAGAACTGAGAAGAAATAAATTTCTATTCTTTATAATTTACCCAATGTGTGGTGTGTGGTTATAGCAACACAAATGGACTTAGGCCCCCCAAAGATGTAGTTACTAGAAACTGTCCCAAAGGAATCCCAGACATGAAACTTACCAGCCAAAGACTTCAAATCAGCTTTTATAAATACGTTCAAAGAAATAAGGGAAACCACTTTTGAAGAAAAGGAAGTATGAGAATAATGTCTCACCAAATGGGTAATATCAACAAAGACATAAAAAGTTTTAAACACACTGACTGCCACACTAGAAAATGTTTCCCTTGGGGCCACAGTGTTTTATTAGGTAATTACAGGTGAAGAGATACATGAGGTAGGTATGCTTCAGACATGGCAGGTAATGTGTCAACAAAGAAGAACCACTCCCACCAAATAGATACTTTGTGATTCAAAACATAATAATCAAAATTTAAAGTTTACTAGAGGTGCACAAGAGCAGATTTAAACCATCAGAAGAAAAGAATCACTAACCTAAAGATACATAAATAGAGAGAATCTTACCTGAGGAACATAAAGGAAAAGGAACAAAGAAAAATGGACAGAGTCTCAATAAATCTGTAGGACACCATCAGTTTGTACATCATACACATAACGGAAGTCACAGAATAAAAGGAAAAGAGGAAAAAGAATATTTGAAGAAATAATGGCCAAGAACTTGCCCAAATTGGTGAAAGACATTAATATGAACTCCAAGAAGCTCAACTAACTACAAATGAGAGAGACTCGAAAACATTCACATCATAGTACATCACAGTCAAACTGTCAAAAGAAAAAGATAAAGAATCTTAACAGTAACAAATGAATCATGACATAATAGAGATCCTCATTGAAAGTAACAACTGAATTCTCATCAGAAACCATGAGAACAGAAGACAGTGAAATAATATACTCAAAATGCTGAATGAAAAAGACTACCAACCAAGAATTACATAGTCCGTAAAACCATCCCTCTAAAACATTCTAAAACAAGGGAAAGACAGGATTCCATTATAATGCAATGGGGGAAAAATAGTCTTCTCAACAAATAGTGCTGAGACAAACAGACAACCACATACAAAAGAATGAACCGGAGCCCACCTCACCTCACATAAAATTCAAAAATTCACTCAAAATACACAAAGACCTAAATGTAAGAGCTAAAACTATCAAACTCTTAGAAAAAACCATAGGCATAAATATGACCTTGGATTGGGCAATGATTTCTTAGATACAATACCAAAAGCACAAATAACAAAAGAAAAAATAGACAAATTGTACTTCATCACAATTAAAAACTTTTTGCTTTAAAGGATACCATCAGGAATGTAAAAAGACACCTCACAGAATAGGAGAAATATTTGCAGTTCACCATATCTGACAAGGAATTTGTTATAAAGAACATATAAAGAACTCAGCACAACAACAAAAAACCAAATAACTCAATTAAAATTGTGCAAAAGGTTTAAAGAAACAATCAATCACTGGCTAACCACTAAGCTATGTAGACACAGGAGCAGAGGAGGCCAGTCTAAAAAATAAAACTGAACACACAGAAACAAAGCACAGATACCTGCAGCCTCCATCATAGGGAGACAGATTCCACTGGCGAAATGCAAGCTAGTTACAAAAAATAATAAATAAATAAAACTTTAAAAATATCAGACTACAGAGATACAATGATGTATTATCAAGAAGATTTCAACAACAACAACAAAAAAAATGTAAGGCATGCAAAGAAACAGGAAAATGTGACCTTTTTTCCCAGGGAGAAAAAGCAGTCAATAGAAATGAAATCTAAGTGGGCCAACATATTTAATTTAGCAAAGCTTTCAAAGCAGCTATTATGAATATGAACAAAGAATTAAAGAAAATTCTGTGCAAAAAATAAAGAAAACTAATGTCCCTAAAATTAAATGTATGAGGACAACAAATCAATAAATAGAGACTAACAAAGGAGAAACAACAAAAACTTGTTAAAAATTATCAAACTCTACAGGTGACAACTCCAACTTCTGAAGTTAAAAATGCACAAGATGGACGTAACAACAGGTTTAAGATGACATAAGAAAAAAAGAAGTGTACAGATGTATAGAAATTAATCCTACATAAAAATGAGAGGAAAAAACTAAAGAATAATGAACAGAGCCTCAGAGACTTGTGGGACAACATAGAAGTCCCAGAGGAAGAGAGATTGCGGCACAAAAAAATTTTACAAAATAATGGCTGAGGATGTCCTATATTTGAACATTAATCTACAGAACCAAAGATATCTCAATAAATTCCACAAAGGATAAAAACCAAAGAAATCCACATCTATACCCGTCATAGTCAAACTGCTGAAAGAGAAAAATAATAAATCATAAACAGATAAATAAAAAATACAATGACCAGCTGACATCTCATCAGAAACAACAGAGGCCAGAAGGTACAAGAATAACATTGAAAATGTTAAAACGAAAAAAAAATGTCAACTAAGGTTTTATATTCACCAAAACTCTTTCTTTTGAAAAAAAAGTAAGGCAAAATAAAAGACATTCCGAGATAAACTCCAGGAGAATTTGTTACTAGCAGACATGTCTAAGAAATCCTAGGGAAAGTCCTTCAGACTGAGAGACATGACACTAGAGGGAGACTCAACTCACAGGAGAGAACAAAGAGCACGGACAGGGTAAACAGGAAGGTTAAAAAAACAAGATCACATTTTTCTCTCATTTTTCTCTTAATTCCTTTTCAAAACATAAGATTTCTTAAACCAATCATTATAGTATTATTTGTTGAATTTGCAGTACATATAGATGTAATTTATATGACAATAACACAAATGGGAGGGGGGATAAAACTCTATGAAGCAAACTTGCTATATTTAACTGGAATTAGGTGAATACTAATCTGAAGCAGACTGTACTAATAAAGATAAAATCCTTCCAACAACCACCCAAACAATTTAAAACGTAGCTTAAAAATCAACAGAGGGCTGGGCACACTGCACATGCCTACAATCCCAGCTACCTGGGAGGCTGAGGCAGAAGGATCTTGTGAGCCCAGGAGTTTGAGTCCAGCCTGGGCAAAATAGTGAGACCCCTCCATCTCAAAACAAAAGAAAGAAGGAAAGAAAAAGCAACACAAAAAGTAAAATAGCATATTTAAAAAAAATTTTTTGTTGTTTTTGTTTTTACAGTTTTGGGCCGGGGCTGTGTTTGAACCCGCCACTTCCAGCATATGGGGCTGGTGCCCTACTCCTTTAAGCCACAGGCACCGCCCATATTTTAAAAATTTTAACACAAAAAATTTCCTCCCCCACATATATCATGCTTTTGAAACTCCACTTAATAACCAGTACTTCCCACACTTCTCACTAAGGTAACTGGAATCCCTGGAAGTTGTTTTTGTTCTAATACTTGTGTTTTACCTTTTTAAATCTTTAAAATGTTTTACCTTTAAAATTCATGAATTTTATTTATCTTCTTCTATGTATTACAGTTCTGAATGTGTTGTTATGAAAATAATGCAGGCTTTTATTTGTGTGTTTGTTTTTGCCAAAATGTTTAAGTAAAATGAACACCTAAAGACAGAGTGCCCTGTTTCTCCTACTGCTTCCTGTGCCCCTGACCAGCACCAAGAGGTACATGCTCTTTTTGAGAAGCAGAGGCCTTTCTGCAGCACCAAAGGTGACCTGGATACTTTGCATACAGCCCACAACACACACAAACTTACCAGAATCAAAGTTTCTTTCCTATTTCTTTCTCATTTCTTTTTAACACTACTAAATTGAATTTAAAAGCCACTGGTGAGTCATGGCTTAAAGTATGAAAATAACTGGTTTAGACAATCCAATAAACTAATTCATCCAAGACTTATGAGTGATTCTGGCTTCCAGTGTCACTCCTAAAGAACACTTAAACTTTTACAGTGGAATTCACTGCCTTAACCCAAACCAATGAAATGGGCAGTCAGAAAGGTATTTTCTTGTTTTTGTTATAAATTCTAATCGCATAGCTTGCTGTCTACTTCATCTAATAACAATTAGCTTGTTCTGCTTACTTACTTATGGGTAATTAATCAATACAAATCAATTTCGTAGATAATAATCAGCATAAAAAATAAGCATTGATGGATCATGGATCTTTACATTTGCATTTCTTTGCAGTTACTATCAGTCATTCACTCATCATATAGCTAGGTGTGTACTTTTAAAAGGATATTTAATTTAGTGAAGAAAAAGGTGGTACTTTATGTGTGTTTGTGTACTGTGCTGAGCCCAAACATGCTAAGGAAAATACAACTATATATGTGACCCTCTGAAGGGCAGGAGGACTACCAGGTCAAAATTACACAAAGAGAGAATAACTTTCTACCCTTTTATAAAGTGCTCTAACATGTAAAGTGCTTCTATGTTAAGTGGATTGTAACAAGTCCAATAACACAAAGCATACCGACTTACCACAACACCAGAAGAAATCCAAAGGAAGAAAGAAGTGTTTAAATCTGACTAAGATTCTAAGACTTCTGGAGAAGGTAACATTTAAGCAGGGGCTTACAGGATGATTACAATTCCAACAGGCAGAGAAGATGGACATTACAGGTTGAGGAAACTGAAAGAGTAAGGGCAAAGATACGCTCCCAAAAAGAGAAGATCGGGGAGGTATCTTTCCTTCTTCCTTGAGCCTTGCCACAGAATCTGACAGTGAAGTCAGTTTTCAAGTGGTGGAGTACTATGATCTAGTGGAGTTCTAAGGTCACTTTGGCAAGAATCTGAGACTGACAGGTTAAGTGTCTAAAGAAAGGTGGCCTGTTAGGAGGTCACTGAAATCAATCACCTATGACTGAGAATTCAACCACAACAGTTTGCCACAGAGTCATTAGAGGCAAAGGCAAAATTTCATTTGCTAACACAGTGATTTTTCAATGGAGAAAACTCACTTTTCTGGAAAGAAAGAACATATTACAACTCATTTCACCCCTCAAAAGTGAAAACCACAAGATCCATTTTCATGAAGTAAAATCCCAGTTTTGTGGCCTTTCAGAATGCTTTAAAGGGGTGTCTTCACGGCCGAAGGGATTCAGAGAATTAGATTCCCCTGGTTCTTGCTCACAGAACAGATGAAGGTGATAAAGGCTATTTCCAGTCTGGAGTTTAGAAGTTTCCTGAGCCACAGACTGTTTCTTAACTCTTGTGGAAAGAGAGACACAGAGACAGAGACACAGACAGAACAACAGAGAACTTGCTGAGGAGGAGAGGCAGTGGGGACTAAAAAACACACTCCCTCACGACACACTCACCATGGTTTACACATGGGTTTTAACCATCCTACACCTGTGATCTACGGGGAACAAGAACAAACTAAAAAATAATTTCATTTCTCTAATTCCAACTCCCCTTAAAATTTCTGCCTTTCTCTGAATCGAATGTATACAGAAACATACATAAACCTAGTAGACATTTTAATGTCTCAATTAAAGGTAATAAAATAAAAATTGAATTGGAAAAGTAGTTTAAACACCTGAAATTCTGTAAGTAGAGAGTTTTAAGTCACCTGGGTTAGTCCTTTTAAAGATACTTAAGTGTTCAATAGTACATTCAATGAATCATTATGCTTGAGTAGAACATTTAGCAGCATAACCCACCTTGGCAAGAATATCAGGCCATAACCCCTAAGGAAGTTATCTTTTAATCTTAATGGGCTGGAAGTTAACAAGAAGTAAATTACCACTCTCCGTAATGAGGATATATTCTAAAGTTGCTGCTGTAAAAGATAAAATAAACAATTCTGGAAAAGATCCAAGGACACCTACCATGAGTGCACTTACCATTCAAATGAAAGGCCCTGTTATAAATGAAGCAGTAGCTGTTCTTCCTGTGTATTTAGCTGAATACAAAACTGGGAGAAAAAAAAGCTAACAACCCAGTATACTTTTAGATATATGTGACTCAGTATAAATTCTTCCTTGGGAAAATAAGACAATGTTCCCATGAATACAATTACCAAGAGTACCTGTTCCATGAATAATGGTTTTAATGCAGTATACGGTCAGGAGAAAGAAAGAAAATCTGGGGGTTAAAGCAGTCTTAATGAATGTTAGGAAACGGCACTTCGAAGAGCACTGGAGTGAAAAACAGAACTGGGTGACCTCATGTCATCATTAACTGCCTACCTGTCCTTGGGGAAGTCACCTCACCTTGGTGGGCTGCAGTTATCCCATTGGAAAATAAGGAAGATGCAGGCAGGATGAGGACTGTAAGAGTTTGCTGTACCTCCCACAAGTGCCTAACTCAGGAGAGGATGTTCTCAGTTGTTCAGAGAGTGAGGTCACTCAACATTCCGATGAACACGAAAAGCACAGATACAAAGAATGACAATCATAGCCAAAGGACTGCCCCCAAACTGGAATTAGAGAAAAACTGGTGATAAAACATTACAAAGAAAAACCAAGGTCATACTTGATGACTGGATGGGTAGAAAAGAGGCAAGGATAACTTTATGCTCACAAAGCGGCTACTAACAGAAATGTGAAAAACACAAAAGAGAATGTTAAGAATAATTTAGTTGTATTGAAATAAAAAAACAGGGGGACATTTAAGGGTTCAACAAAAGCTGCAAAAAGGTATACATTCAACAAAAAGCCAAAGCAGACAGCACCAAGGAGAGAGCTCTATAGCCTGCCAGCACAAACCTACCTCTGGGAAGGCAACAGGCTCATTAACTCCACGAGCTGGGGACCAGGTCCATGCCATTTCCTACTCTGTCCCCATCATTTCACACAGTCGAGGTGCCCAGGAAATATTTTCTGAACAATCCAGATTTCTTCAGCCTACCCTCAAGGATATCTTGACTCCATCAAATGCCTTAATGAAATACATACCCACTATCTTTAGTATGTTCTTAAAAATGCTATGCAATCCTAGTAAAGAAATGAGGTCAATGTGACCAATCACAACTCTTCCAAAAGTAGTGACCATGAACAACCTGGAAAGGTTATGGACTCTGTCCTTAGAAGTGCCCCATTCAATTACTTTAAAATGTTTTGGTAGAGAACTAGAAAGTCTTCATTATGATCATTTTTTAAAACTATATCTCATGTACCTGCACACAGATATAAATCCAAAAGCCTCCAAAAAGATCAGAAATTAAAAATCAGCACTGACAAAGTCATAACTTTTTCTTTTTTTTTTTTATAACTTTTTCATGAGTCTGTTATGTTCTATGAATTTTCAAAAATGATGGACAGCATAAGTGAATTTGATTTTTCATTCTAAGAATCTATTCCCCCTTGTTCTGGAAACAGCATCTGTTTTTCCTGTGGTGAATCACTCCTGCCCTACTATCAGCTCAGTGGTTGGACTAGAGTTGCAGAGGCAGACGTATGGCTGGGTCTAAATCCATCAGCACAATCTTTCTTCCTGGTCAGAGAATGGGTCAAGGATGAAAACATAAAGACCCAGGCCTGCATGAGTCAGCCTATTTTATATCCTTGCCCATAATGGTTAATTGTAGGGTGGCCACTTGGGTCAAAGAGTCAGGACCAGCATTTTATTGAGACTGTTAGAAAATAGACTTTTTTTCTGGTACTGCTAGGTGCAAGGGTATCAAGGAACCCAAAGCTGCACTGGGCTACCACATGGCATCAGAAAATGAAGCCAGCATACTTGTAGATGGAAGCAGAGTCAGAAGGCAGGGATAGGCCACCTTCTAATGACACTGATCCAACATATCTAAAGTTAGTCCTTTTGTGGACTTTTCAGTCTCTGAGCCAATAAAATCCCATTTTTGTTTAAGCCAAACTGAATCAGATTACATATTTACAATAGAAAGGTTTCTGGCTAATCTAACTGCCCAAGCAGCCCTTACTTTGAGGATAAATTTAGTAAAGAAATAGACCCTCTATTTCACCTACTAATTTGTCTCTTTGCTGTACACATAATATATGAATAACCCATCTGAAATTTTTACTTAGGAGCTTATAATTGCAGCTGAGGACACCAAAGTTCATTCTTTTGTAAGCTGTGATAACGTAAGCAAACCAGAAAGATAAACAGACTTCAAAGGCTAAACCAAGGACAATTTGAGATCTGATCAGCTTATCCCAAACACTGTGAAGCTAGATTTATGCTTTAGTACTGACACTGCCACATTCTAAACTGCTGATGCAAGTAGAAATTCACAGTACAGAGTGCGAGGCTACACGATAACAAACAGCAGAGACCGCCCACTCAAACATTTCCATCAGCAACAGCACAGGGCTTTGGCCCCACAGACTTAAGTTTTGAGAAACTATAGGTATAATCCCCGACTACTTTGCAATCCAGATCTCAAGCATCTACAAAGAAAAACACATGACGGGGAAAGTCACTGGTACCAAACTGTAGCAGGAATAAATACTATGGAAGAGATAAAAATGAACAGTAGGGAGAACTAGGCCCTAAATTTCTGTTTTCAATATTCAGTATCTTTTCATTTGAGGTTTACATTTGACATACATTACAGGTTGGGATATTCTTTTTGCATACATACATTTTCTGTCTCCCCAGCCAGGTGAGAGATCCTTTAAGATCCTTTAAGTCAGGATCTTAACTTTCCAGATATAAAATAGGTATTTTAAAATATCTGCTGTAAAATTATCAAAATGTTAAATACTTGGCTAGCAGTGAGTTTATCTTATAATGAATAATTCTGCCCTTCTTGCTTAAAATTAATAAAATAGTTTCCATTTATTGAACAGTTTGTATGTGCCAAATGATATTCTAAAAAGCATACATAAATGATTTAGCTCATTTACTTGGAGTGAGTTTATCCTAACCAGGAAGTGCGACTAAGTGCTTCTTCCTGACTCTTTCCACTGCTGTACTTGAAAAGAACCAGAACAAATTCCACAGACTTTCAAAGTGACACATTTTAGCTCAACCTAAGGAAGACACTCTAAAACAGGCATAGCTGTTTCTAAAGAATGGGCTGCCTCTAGAGCAACCTTTTTTTTTTAATCTCACAGCACACTTGAACTCATAAACTTCCCTCAGCACACTTAAATTATGTTGATCAAAAAGAAGAGTAAAAAAAGAATATATTCACTGTGCTTTGAAATTCTTTGGAAAATAATTTAATTAATGATCTTTAAAAATTATTGTGGCGCACTTGTCACGGCACACGAGTTGAAAAATCACTGCTCTAGGGTGGGACCTGTGGCTCAAAGGAGTAGGGCACTGGCCCCAGGGTTCAAACACAGCCCTGGCCAAAAACGGAAAGGGAAAGGGAAAGGAAAGGGAAAGAGAAAGGAAGGGAAAGGGAAAGGAAAGGGAAAGGGAAAGGAAAGGGAAAGGGAAAGGGAAAGGAAAGGGAAAGGAAAGGGAAAGGAAAAGAAAGGAAAGGAAAGGAAAGGAAAGGAAAAAGGAAAAAGGAAAGGAAAGGAAAAAGGAAAGGGGAAAGGAAAGGAAAAAGGAAAGGAAAGGAAAGGAAAGGAAGAAAAAAAAGAAAAGAACAAACAGCACTGCTCTAGAGGAACTGGTTACTAGTGGAGACCAGGCAGAATTTCAATTACCAGGCCTGCTACAGAGACGAGCATCAGAGGAGCTGTTGACATACAGTCAGCCAGAATGGGGAAAGTGTCCAAGGTCTTAAGCCTGTGATTCTGAAAAAGTACATGCATTAAATCTGAACAATGCTGGAGTCTACAATTTCCTGTCTTTCCTTATCAATAAGCCTAGGCTACTACCCAAAATACTCCATACTCACTTACTGTCTCATTATCTTAAAATGCTTGCAATCCTTCCCCTTGAAGATAGGAAAATATTCTGTAATGCTGACATTCTTCGGGTCCACTGAAGCGGGACATGAAGGAGGTAGGTCTGAATGTACTTCTGGTGCCTGAACTCCACCAAAGCCCAGGATTGGATACTACAGGAGAAGTGAAAGCGGCCAAGTAGACACTCTCTCTACTAGTATGATTCCTTGACCCTGCCCCTTCCCACTCCATCATACTGATTGTAGTATATGTGCTGCCACAGTCAGCAGTCACACTGATGTTACAGGTTATGGTGTTAAATTGGAAAGAGCAGAAACTAGAAGAAGCCTGCATAAAGTTGTGCTGAGGCTTCTTTACAATCACATAAGTCTTAGTAAAAAATATATACCTCTCAACAGGTTTGATATTTTATATTAAAAAATGGTACCCTTAGTTCATTTTACTTTCTCCTCTTTGACTGCTTAATGATAAAAATCTCCCAAGCAGCTGTTGGCTAGAAAATAGCACAAAGATCAAGTAGTAGAAAGAGTAAAACAGAGTTGGGAAACATATTCAGAGTGGCTGGAACTTAAGACGATGAAGCAGGTGGATGGAAAGATGTGAAAATGGAAAGGAGGAGGACCAAAATCAGGAAGAGCTTGTGAAGAAGTGTTTACTTCAATTGAAGGGCAAGCAGATGTCCCTGAAGAGCATTTCAATTACCATAAGATAATGGATTGAGGGGAAAAAGAAGATGCAAGACATGGACAGGAAGAACAGTTAGGAGCCAATATGGTATGCAGGCAAGAGGAGATGGCAGCTTGGACTGCAGGAGTAGCAATAAGTTGGAGACAAGTAGACATACGCAATAAATATGCAATAAGTAAAATCATCAGGACTCAGCAAGAAACTACACATGGGCATGACAGAAAGAAAAGAGCCAAGGATGACCTAAAGATTTCTAGCATGGTCAATAGGCTACTCACTGGTCCATGCACTGAGATAAACAAAGGGTAGTTGGGGTTGAGGGGACACCATTCGGTTTGGAATATGTTGCGTATGAGATGTACATGTGACATCCAAACAAAGATATCCAGAGGGCAACTGTCAGATCTGAACTAGAGATACAACTGCTCACTGCCATTAATAATAGTACACTCATTAGCAAACACACCAAAATTGACAATATTGAAAATAATTAAAATACTCAGGAAAAATGTGTAACTCAACTCACAAGGTTGGGACAGGAGTGTGACAAGTCAACAACACCATGATACCTTACTGTTTTGGTTTACACTTGACAGCTTTCAGAAGACATCACACCCCAAGCCAGGATAGTATGGGTGTCTTAGAATGTAATTCATCCCTGGAGGAAACACTACTCCTACTGACCAAAACCTAACAAGTGGATTAGAGATCTAACAACTTATCTGTCTAACAACATCCTCAGATGTCAATTCTAATACAGAACACTCACCTGTAGACAAGGCCTCCTCCCGAACATCACCCTCACCAGGCTGATGAATATTCCAGGATGTTTTGGGAAGTGAAGAAATTTCTTCAGGTGATGCTAATTTCACCATATCCATGTAATTGCTCTGGAACTGGTACCGAGGGATAAAGCAGGTTTTGCCTTGTTGGAAAATGTCCCTGATAATCTCTTCTGTCTCAATTTCATCTTGCATGCTCAAAAAGATGGAAATTCTTTTGGACTTTTGATAGTGACTGTGGGCAATCACCTAAATGGGAAATAGTGGCAATTATATTTTCCAAGATTACATTTTTTAAAAATGAGCAACTTCCCTTAGCAGTTTTCTCTGTCAACCTTCTCCAACTTCTTTAACTATTAAAAAAAAAAAAAAAAGTGCTGCATCCTGAAGTCTAGCTTTTAGCTCAGAACCATACTGACTTCTCTAATCCCTTCAGCTGTCTCTGACAGACCCATTCATTATAAAATCATGGTGGGGACCACCTACCTTGAGATTCCAGGCTTGATCCCACCTACTCATTTTAGTAGTCTTCAGTCATCTTACTTACCTCTTGGCTTCACCTCTGAACCTTCGCTCCCACAAACTTCTCCACGCCTTAGATTGTCAGGCTTCTCTCCTCCTAAATTCTACCCATTTAAAACCCAACTCAAGCCCTAACTTTTCCTAACTTGTGCGGAACCCTTACAACATTAAAGTTAATACACAACCTAACAATTGTGTATTGCTATGAGTCAATCACTATTTGTTTCATGAGCCCTAAATGTAGTGTCCCTAACCAGTCCATAAACTCCCTGAGGCAGAGAATATAACTTTCTTAGCTCTGTCATCACCCATCCTTTTTCCTAAAATTCTTCTGTTTAAATAAACATTTAAAATGGTCACAAAGATGGAGGGGGTGGAGCATTCTGGGGGTGGGAAACCATTTCAGCTGAATTATTCCCCAGGCAGCAGGAGACACAGCTTTGCTTACCATAGAAAAGTCAACACTCTCATGACTTATCCAGACTCAGAAGTTAGCCCTTAGCTTATTTTTTTTCACCTTCCTTTTCTGTTCTTCCCTTTTCTCTAAGAACACACACACACACACAAAATACTGCAAATCAGCTCATAAATATGACTGGCAGAAAGATACAGGTACAGAAAGTCAAGTTATTCCTAATAAAAAGGGAAACAGAAATTATGTAGATAGAGCACATCAAACCAATGCTAGAAGAAGTTAACTTTTGCTTTCTGAAGTTATAAGAAAACTCCAGGCCTGTTATGAAGTGGGCAAAGAAAAGAAATACAAAACCCAGATCCCCGGGCATGCCTGGGCTTTTGGTATCCAGGTATTATATAGCAAAGTTAAGCATCTTTTTTGCACTCTTTAAAGCAGAACACAGAAAATCAAGAGCTGAATAAGCAGTAATAAACATCTATTAAAATTCAGTGTGAGACTGTGCATACACATTATCTTCCTTCGCAAATCTCATTTACCCAAAAAAGAAAATCAATTATAACACTGAGAACAAGACAACAGAGATCTGACTAATTTATGTCAGATAGTGATCAGACAGTATTTATAGATAAAAGAACAGCAGACCACAACACTCAGAGACCAAGGATACAGATGAGGCAGAATCCATTCCTCCCTTGGAATTTCAAAGCAACTATTAAAGGCAGAGGAAACCCCCACAAGTTACCATGCCTTCATTCACAAATACATATAGATAATAAAGGATCATTAAATATTTTGGAAAGCCAAAATATAACATTTAGTAATCTTCCCATTATCTGGAACCCATGGAGATTAATAGATTCCAAATAAATGCAATTTCTGGTTGCTTGAGAGTTACTATTAAAAATAGGCCTAATTCTATACCCCATACTAACCATACCATACCATACACTCTATGCTGACTTGATATTAATATTAAAATACACTAATTAAGAGCAAATTAACACAAAGGCAAAGTTCACTCACTGTAACACAGTTTTACTACAGCTTTGGAAATGCAGTGTACAATTTTAGTTAAATGGTATTTAACACACTTTCCCTTTTTTTGTTGAGACAGGGTCTCACTATGTCACCCTCAGTAGAGTGCAGTGGCATCACAGCTCACAGCAGGCTCTAACTCTTAGGCTTAAGTGATTCTCTTGCCTCAGCCTCCCAAGTAGCTGGGACTACAGGCACCTGCCACAACACCCAGCTATTTTGTTGTTGTTATTGTAGTTCTCATTGTTGTTTGGAGGGCCAGGCCAAGTTTGAACCCACCAGCCCCAGTGTATATGGCTGGTGCCCTAGCCACTGAGCTACAGGTCAACTTGCCCAGGCAGAACTGACCTGCCCGGGAAGAATCGAGAGCATGTCCCACCCAGGAAGTAATGAATGTACCAATCCCTGCCCCTCTGACCCTTTAAATTCCTATCCGCCATAGCCCACATGTGAAATTCTTTCTTATTCAGGGATTTCACCCCACTGGCACCCAGGTGGAATAAAAACCACATTGACCACACAGAACCAGGACTCTGATTTCCTTTCGTTTCTCATGTAGGAATAAGTTTTGGTCTTTGGGACCTTTACCTCTCAACTACCAAATTTTTTTAACTTCAAGTAACATTCATTAACACTTAAAATTGTTACAGAAAACACATGAGATGTCGTGAACCCGCGTGGGGAAGGGGAGCAAACCAGAGTGGAATTGGGGGACTGAGGAAGATACAGCATAAGAGAAGAGACAGAAACAAAGGATGGGATGGGGAGGACTGACTGAGCTGATGGCTACAGCCAGCCCCAAAGCACAAAATCAGCTTTATTTTATAGTACATGTACAGGGTTGTCCAGGGGGAAGTAGCATAGACAATATGGGGAAATAGCATAAACAAAAGACATAGTTTTGGTCTTACAGTATAACAGGAAAATGTAAATAACTTTAACAAAGACAAATCATCTTGTTAATGGTTTCCACTCAACTTCATTAACACAGGACAAGAAGCAGGGAAAGAGCACAAGGATCCCAGCATAGTTAACAAAACAAAGGAAGAACTATGTGATGTAGTGGTTACTACTTAACTTTGTTAGCACATGACAAGGAGAAAGAAGGGAGAGATCTCAAGGATCTCTGCATAGTAAACTAGACAAAGAAAGGGCTAAGCAACTTCTGGCAGAGGGAGCAGGAAGAAAGGAATATGGCTGTTTTGGGAATGGAGAAGCAGTTTGGGGTTCATTCTCTGAATGTTCCCCAGGCTGTGAAGGCCCTGCCAGTCTCACAGCCCACTCTCCACAATGGGAGCCTCAGGAATGATGTGGGAAGAGTGGGTTTATTAACCACATTGCACACCAAGCTTAAATTCTGATTTTTTTGGTGGGGGGGAGGTTGACATTTTGGGGGGGAGGCAGGTCATGCACTGGTTTCTTGAGTTCCAAATAACTGGGAGTTTACCATAGAAGGATTTAAAAAAGCATGAGCAAAGAAAAAGATGACCCAGCAGGAACACAGAAACTGAGATAATCAGAGAACTGTTTTGAAAGTCATATTCTCAGATAACTCAAGAAGATAATTGCACTTATCAAACAATAGAGTGCTACAGAAAGGAAGCAATGAGAGGATTAAGGAAAAATCCTTAGAAATTAAAACTGTGATTAGAAAAATTAAAACAATTTAGGAGAAAGCCTTAGAGTAGGGGAAATGGACAAAAATAGGGAAAATGAGGGGAAAAAGTTAAGAGACACAGAATATCATCAGGGACTTTTACTAATTGATTAACAATAACTCCAGAAAGGCACAAAGGAAAAGAAATAATCAAAGACAAACAAATAGATAAATAAAAACCTTACTCTCTATATTGAATGAGGGCTATGGGTACTGAGCAGAACCTGAAAAAAATCATTTGAAATTGGAGCTATCAATCAAATATGAGGGCAAAATATTTTCTATTGTATAATTCATTTAAAAATATACCCACCCCCACAGATATTTTCTAAAAAGAAAAAAAATTGAAGATACACTCTAATAAGACAGGGGGGAAAAAGAATCTATGAAAGAGGAAGACATTGACTTACAACACAGCCCTAACTCAGAGTATGACAATCAGAGTAGATGGGACAGGGGGATGAGGTGCTCTTAAAAAGAAAGTAGATTTAACAAAATCAAAAAGAATCTATTGATAAGATAAAAGCATGCTTTTTTTTTTTGCTTTTTTTTCTTTTTTTTGCCAAAAAAGAAAAATGGGGATAATCAAAAGCTGTTGGAAAAATGCAAAACTAAATTAGAAATATGCTCCAAACAGTAATAAAGTAAAACATGCCATGATTTTGAGCAACAGGAGGGTAAAAGTGAAAATACTTGGTATTGACATTTGAAATAGTCCCCTGCATGTGGTGGCATAAAATTATATATTCTTTATTACATATTTAATTGTATAACGTGGTTCTACAATGTGTACTACTGATGTTACCAAAAAATTGAAATACCATTTTCTTGGATTTCAAATTTGGGAATCAGCCACAAACACTGCTCAATAGACTCATTATAGTTACAGAACAAAATTTAAAAATTATACGACTTGACAATGCAAGTATAAAATACAGGTATCAGCAACTGGCAGATGAAACAGAAAACAATGGGGCACTAATTCATTCACCTTAATTATTTAGGGAGTCAAGATATGGCATAAGGCTTAATTTCTTTACCTACATTACTTATCTAATAAATTTCTAAGTTATAAAAGGTACTATGCCAATAAGAACATGCTTTTTTAATGAAAAACATCATTTATTGTCTTTACTGAGCATTCACTATGGAAAAACACTGTTCTAGTGACAGTATACCAGTGTTCTGGATCCTGATAAATTGGTATTAAAATCAGAGGTGAGTTACAATCAACATTTTTAAATGAACTCTAATACATCGTATATGATAACAGTTGTAAAATATACGCCTGTGTGTATGTATTTGTTTGTGTGGGGTAAAACTGTAGTTATTATTGAGAAAAATCATTCCAATTTTTCTCTCTCCTCCTTTGATGCCAGCTGTCATTGTCATTCTATTGCTTTCAGCAATTCTGCCTCTTTGTAATCACTATTCCTACCTGGAGTTTATGAATTCTAACTTTCTATGGACAAAGAATTTGAATTGAATTCATCTTTATTTTCCCCATGCCCCTCCAAAATCTGTTCCAACATTCCTTATGCCAATAATGCTAAACATTACCCCAAGCTCTAAACTTTGGAATTAGAGGTGATGCCCCTTCCCTTCAAATGTTCTCAACCTCTACCCAATCACTTACCAATTCCTGCTGATTCTCACTACACAATCTCACAATACCCTCTTCCCCCCCCCCCCATCTTCATTGCTCATGCGCTTTTGCATCTTTATTACCTCTCACCTGAATTATCACAACAGCCTCCTACTGGTCTTCACATATTTTTTTTTATCACAACTCATCCAAATGCTGCCAATATACTACTCCTTAAGGACATAACCAAAAATATGTAGAAAGCACTGAATACATTCCTTTACAAATCTCTTTAATTCTCACAATAGGCCTACCAGGATATTATTCTTTCTATAGATAAGGAAGGAGAGGTTCAGAAAAATACAGAGACTTGCCTAAAGCCATACACAACTAAAAAACAATAGAGGCCACTAGGGTGGCTTTCCCAGCACTTTGGGAGGCTGAGGCAGGAGAACCACTTGAGCCAGGAGTTCAAGACCAGCCTGGGCAACATAGCAAGACCTTGTCTCTACAAATTATTTTTTTTTATGAAAAAATTAGCAGGACATGGTGGCAGCTACCTGAGATTGAGGCAAGAGGACCACCAGAAGAAAGAAGTTGCAATGAGCAATGACACCACTGCCACTCCAGCCTGGGTGACAAAAGACCTTGTCTCTGAAGAAAAAAAAAAAAAAGGAGCCATATTAAATCCATATCTGTATAGTTCCAAAGCCCATTTCAAAATGTATTCTGCCCTCCATTGCCTAAATATCCCATCTTTCCCTTCACCTAAAACAAAAAAATGCATCTGAGGCCAGGTGTGGAGGCTCAGCCTGTAATCCAGCACTTGGAAGGCTGAGCCGGATAGATGGCCTGAGCTCACAGTTCCAGACCAGCCTGAGCCAGGGCAAAAGTTATTTCTAAAAATATCTGGGCATTGTTGAGACCTGGGCCTGTAGCCCCAGCTACTTGAGAGGCTGAAACAAGAGAATCTCTTAAGCCCAGGAGTTGGAGGTTGCTGTGAGCTGTGATGCCACTGCACTTTACAGAGGGAGATAAAGTGAGACTGTCTCAAAAAAAAAATGCATCTGGTATATATACAAAGGGGTGAAATTAGGGTATTTGCTTTACTCCTGTAACCCACAGGAACCTGAATTTGAGAATGTATAATAGAATAACTAAGAATAATTTTAAAAGTTTTATGGTGTATATAATTCAACGGACAAGTGTCCAAACATCCACTGGTACTTCCAGATACCAGTGGATACTGGCAGATCATTAGTCTTACTTAGAATTACTAATATTGGGGCATATAATCTTTTTCCTCTGGTGTCCAACGAAAAGGTGGTCCCCCAAACATCTTTAGAACAAGTCTTCACGATAGGCTGTGGCTGCCATTTTATTGATAGGGAAACTGACATTAACAGGCTGGAAATACTTCGCAAGACAAAATCGAGGTCTTCAACAAACAGGGAGCCCCTCTCATCATACTATTTCTCCCTTCTGCTTCCTACCTCCTGGGGAAGCCTGTATATGGAGATCGCTTCTTCCCTTCATTAATTCAGAAAATAAAGCATTTAATGCTCACCTACTCTGTGTATGGAAAATGCCAGGTCCTGAAGCTCCTGAGACACTGTCCCAGCCCTCCACGTGCTTAGTGGGGTGCAGTCGACGTTTGCCTTCTGTCCTCTGGCATCGCCACACCTTTCTGGGGTTCCCTCGCCTCAATTAACTGCATTTTTCTCCGGTCATTTTACTGATAGGAAAGAACTGTCACTCCTGAGACTCATGAGGGAACCCTGGCGCTCAGGCGTCCCATTCACCTCACCTACCAGAACTTTCTGCCTTCACCCTGCTCTCCCCTCAGTGTATCCATTATCTCCACTGCAGAGCACTCAAGCTCCACAGGGAGGAGCCGGCTAAGCCCACCCGCCCTCTCCCTCCTCGGCGCGGTAACTCTGGTCACCGCCCCCCTCCGCTGTGCCCAAAGGCAGCACGACGGCACGCGCGCCGGAAAGACGCGCGCGCGCGCGCGGACAAGAAACACGCGCACCGGGGAGACGCGCGCGCGGACAAGAAACACGCGCACCGGGGAGACGCGCGCGGACAAGAAACACGCGCGCCGGGGAGACGTGCGCGCGGACAAGAAACACGCGCGCCGGGGAGACGTGCGCGCGCTGGGGACCTAGCCCTGCGCCTGCGCGGATTCTCAATCCCGAACCGCAGGGAATTCAACTAATATCGGTCGACTGTGGTTTCGGCTACCGGCGGTCTCGCACCTTCTGGGTCAGTAGATGGGACTGGCGGAGCCGCTCCTTGGCACTTATGGCTCGCAGACGCTGTTTCAGCTCAGCCCGCAGGCTCTGCTTGGCGCCCCTCACAGCTGCCGCCGCCATCTCTCGCCCGAGCGGAGCCCGATCCCGCCCTTGGCCTCGCCCCGGCCCCTGGCCGCTGCCTCCCTATTCGCCGACCTGGGGAGCAGGGGGTCGGGCCGAACTGAGAGCGCCCCCAGCTTCCCGCTTGTGGAGCCCGCGGCACGCCCCGCCCCGCCCCCGGCCCTCTGGTTCCGCCTTCCCGCGGCCTGGGCGGGCTGGTCCAGCCCCTCTCGCCCCTCCCGCCGCAGATGGGAGCGAGTGGCGCCGTGCAGGCGTGTGGGTCTGAATGGCTCTTGCTAGGGCAGCCCATGATACTCACTGATAGGTCGCCTGCCCTACGGGCTTGGAACGAAAAAGAAAGGCAAGCCGTGTAAGTCATGCACTCTTTCCTTTTTTTTTTTTTTGGAGACAGAGTCTCACTTTGTCGTCCTCGGTAGATTACAGTGGAGTCACAGCTCACGGCAACCTCCTGGGCTTAATTGATTCTCTTCCCTCAGCCTCCCGAGTAGCTGGGACTACAGGCGCCCGCCACAGCGCCCGCCCATTTTTTGTTGCAGTTTGGCCGGGGCGGGGTTTGACCTGCCACCCTCAGTATATGGGGCCGGTGTCCTACTCATTGAGCCACAGGCGCCGCCCAAGTCATGCACTCTTAACCACCGGATAGGGGGATACGTTCTGAGAGATGCTGCAGTCTCTCCTTGTGAGGACGTCACACAACCTAGATGCTGTGCTCTACTACACACCTGTGCTATATGGCACCGCCTGTTGCTCCTGGGCTACAAACCTACACAGCATGTTACTGTACTGAAAACTGTAAGCAGTGGTAACAGAAAGGTAATGCCCAGGATGTTGGGTGCTACCAGGTCACTAGATGATGGAAATTTCTCCTCTCCATTACAGTCTTACAAGACTACCATCTTAATATGCGTTCTACTTTTGATGGTAATGTTCAGCAGCAAATTGCAGTAAGGTCATGCTTAGTTGGGAACTTGGCTTCCACTAGTTAAAGGGGAAAGACTCCTATTTTCTGCTCAGGACATTCCTCACTTTAAGTTTTGGTGGGTTCATTGGTGTTGGTCTGGGAGGTCATTAATGCAAGGAGTGGCCCTAGATCAGGATGTGCTCTGTTTATTATTGGCCCAGAGGGGAACAGTATTGTCACTGTAGAATAACTGGCACTTCCTGCTACTGTGAAAGCTTTTCAGAAACAGATGGTGAGAAAATGAGGACATCAATAGAGCGTTTGACCTGGATTGAAAGGAGAAAAGAAGATACTTGAAGGAATTAAAGTAGATGTAGAAAAGAGCTCTTGTACATTAGATTTATCCCCACATGTTGCCACCCAATAATCCAGTGAAAAGGAGAGAGGCTTCATACATATTTCAATAGCCAAAGATATTACACTTTTATTAAATAATGGCAAGCTGGAACTTAAGAGAAAATTTACCAAATTTATGTTAAAATTCAGTGAATTTTATGTTAATCAACTTTAAAAGAGTTTTTGTAGAAAAACAAGTGTTCAAAAACAGCTAGAAAAACAACTGAAAATGAGAGACCACAAGGGGGCGGGGGTGGGGGGGACAAGCACTTCCAGATGTGGAAACATAAGAGTGATTAAACCAGTGTGGCAAAGGCAGTTGAGTACAGTGAAAAAGAGTAGAAAGCACAGAAATAGACCATAAGCCATGTGGAAATTTAGTGTATGATAAAGACATTATCACAGATCTCTGGGGGCAAAAATTGCCCTTTAAATGATTCTGGAACAAATGATAGCCATTTAAAAAACAATAAATTCACATGTATTCATCACACTATGCATTTAAAAAAAACTCCAATGGATTAGAAATTCAATGTAATATTTCAGACTATACATGTAGTAAGAAAAAAACAGGACGATTCCTTTGTAACTTCAATTTAGGGAAAGATTTTCTGTGACTCAAAATGCAGAGATAATAAAAAGATTGATAAATTTGATGACAAGAGTATTTTAAATTTTACAGGCAAAAAATAGCAGCTGACAAACTGGGAGAAAATACTTGCAACATATACCAGACAAAGGACTAATCTCTCTAATACATAAATATTTTAGTTCATTTTTTGATGTTATAAATACCTGAGACTGGGTAACTTTTTAATGAACAGAAATATATTGGCAGTGGTCCTGAGGTTTGGGGAGTCCAAAATCAAGGGGCTAACATCTGGTAAGGGCCTTCTCTCTCTTTTTTTTTTTTTTATTAAGTCATTTGTACATAGATCATAAATACATTTATGCCATTATGGGATTCGATGCGTTATTTGTACAAATTGGAGTGCTTACACCCTATTAATCAACATAGCTTTCACCTCATTTACCCAATTATAGCATTAAGACATTTGTGTTCTACACCTGATAGATCCAACTTGTATTTGCAATGTGCTCCATAGGTGTGGTTCCCCTACTAACCCTCCCTCTATCAACCCTCCCCTTTCCCCTTCCCTCCTTCATCCTAGGCTATAGTTGTGTTTCATTCTTCATATGCAAGTGTGAGTGATTCTAAATTGGTTTCACAGTAGTACTGAGTGGTAAGGGCCTTCTTGTTGCGTAATGTCATGATGAAAGGTAGAATGGCAAGAGAGAGAGAGAGAGAAGGGAGCCAAACTTGTCCTTTTATAACAAACCCACTCCTCATGAGGCATTCATGAGGCCTCATGGCCTAATTACCTCTTAAAAAAAGATTTCACCTCTTAATACTATTACAATGGCAATTAAATTTCAACTTGAGATTTGGGAACAAACATTCAAACCATGCAATAAAAAAACTCTAAAAATTGAGATGCAGGGCAATTAGATGAAAATAAAAAAATAAAAGGCACCCAGACTGGAATGAAAGTTCTAAAACTATCTCTATTCACAGATGCCATGATCTTGTATATAGAAAATCCTAAGGAAACAACAAAAAACATTGGAACTAGTGAGTTCAAGCAGGAAGCAAGATGAATGTGCAAGTATAACTCTTTGTGCCGTATCATGTTCTAACTGGGATGTCAGCTTTTCCTGGTTGTGTAGCAGCTTCTAGCATTCAGACTCCTACTGGGACATTGGCTCTACAGATTTTAGACTTGGTAGCCTCCATAATCACACGAGTAAATTCCTCATTTTATGAAAAGAAAAATGCATTTACAGTAGCATCAAAAAATGCTGAGAAATAAATTTCATTAATTTCTTCAAATAAAGAATAATAAATAAATTTCATTAATTTCTTCAAATAAAGAAGCATTAAACTTATACCCTGAAAACTATTTGGCACTGTTGAAAAAAATTAAGAAAACCTATATAAATAAAGGCATCCTGTATTTACGGATCAGAAAACTTAATATTGTTAAGGTGGCAGTACTACCCAAATTGGTCTACAGAGTCAACACAATCCCTGTCAAATCTGGATTTTTTGCAGAAATTGATAAACTGATCATAAAATTCATATGGAAATGCGAGGAGCCCAGAATAACAAAAACAATCTTGTATAGAATTGGAGAACACACTTTCAGACTTCAAAAGTTGCTACAAAGCTACAGTAAGCAGGACAGTATGGCATTGGTTTAAGATTAGATAAACCAATGGTCATTTAGGTCATTTCAAAAGTTTTGTCCGTTTTTATGAGTCTACTTTAAACTGTAATATCTCAGTGAATATTCAATTTAATCAAAATAAGCGCCATTTGAATCAGTGCGCTTTTGCCAACGTAACACAAGTCAATTAATTCCATCGGCATAAAAATTGGGTGCTCGGGATTCGATGAAGTCAACAAAGGCCGTTTTTGCTAGGCCCTGATTGGCAAAGGTTCTACCAGTGAGAAAGTTATCGAAGTGCTTGAAAAGATGGTAGTCGGTTTGTGAGAGTTCTGGGGAGTATGGTGGGTGGGGCAGAACTTCGACGCTCAATTCCTTTAATTTTCGGACGGTGATTTGTGAGACGTGCGGCCGGGCGTTGTCGTGGAGCAGGATCAGACCTCTTCTGTTGACCAGTGCTGGCTGCTACTGATGCAATTTTTGGTACATTTTGTCGATTTCCTCACAATAGGACTCTGCTGTGATGGTTTGGCCTGGTTGCAGAAAGTTATAATGAATCACACCAGCCGCTGACCACCATACAGTAACCATGATCTTTTTTGGTGGGGTTTCGCCTTTGGGAAGTGCCTGGGTGGCTCATCGGTGTCCAACCACTGTCCTGAACATTTCCTATTGTCGTAGAGAATCCACTTTTCATCACACGTGATGATCCGATCCAAAAAAGGATGTTTTGGTTGCGCAAAAGCAATGAAGAACAAACCTCGAAAGTGACAATTTCTGCCGATCGTTTAAATCGTGGAGCACCCACTTTTCGAGCTTTTTGACCTTTCCAATACGTTTTAAACCATCAAAAACCACATGGGAGCTGACACCCAGTTCTTCCACCATCCCACGCATTGTTTGTAATGGGTCAGTCTCCACCAGGTCCTCAAATCCTCGTCCTGGATTACTCTAGATCGACCACTTCAGGGCTCATCTTCGAGGCTAAAATTTCCAGAACAAAATTTCACAAACCAACATCGAATGGTGCGTTCATTAACACTATCATTGCCAAATGCCTGGTTAATTTTTCGGGCATTTTCGGCAGTGCTTTGGTTCAATTTGAATTCGTAGAGAAAAATTGGCCAAAAATCGCTTAATGACATCATATAGTAATAGGCTGAAAAGAATAAAAAAAATTTAAAGTAGAAAAAAATGAACAGCATAATGTATAGAGTACAAAATTCTCCATCTATCAGTATATACCACGACACAGTAGAATAAATATTTATTGAGATATGGAGTTACAAAAACACATGACATTAAAACGGACAAAACTTTTGAAACAACCTAAATAGATATGTAACTGGAATAGAATTCAGAGTTCAGAAATAAACCTTTACTTTTATGGCCAAATGATTTTTTGACAACAATGCCCAAGATAATTTTCTATGGAAAGAATGATCTTTTTAAACGAATACTGCTGGGACAACTGAATGTCCACATGCAGTAGAAGGCAGTTCAAAGTTTAAATTCTACCTGTAATCCTAACACTTTAGGAGGCTGAAGCGGGAGGATTACTTGAGCTCAGGAGTTTGAGACCAGCCTAAGCAAAAATGTGAGACCCTATCTCTACTAAAAATTAAAAAATTAGCCCTGTGTCCTCCCAGGTACTGAGGAGGCTGAAGCAAAAGGATTGCTTAAGCCCAGGAGTTTGAGGTTGCTCTGAGCTAGGCTGAACCACAGCACTCTAGCCTGGGCAACAGAGTGTGACTCTGTCTAAAATAGCTGAATGAATAAATAAATAAATTTAACTTAATTCAAAATTTAGCTCAAAATAAATCAAAGGCTTAAGTAGTAGAGCTAAAACAATAAAACTCTTGGAAGAAAACAAAGGCATAAGTCTTCACCACTTTGGATTGGGGAGAGGTTTCTTAGTTACCCCACTAAAACACAAGCAACAAAAGGAAAAATATGTGAATTGAATTTCATCAAAATTTAAAACATTTGTGCAGCAAAGAACACTATCTAGAAAATGAAAAGAGAATCTATAGAATGGAGTAAAATATTTGTAAATCATGTATCTCATACTTGTTTCCAGGATATAAAAAGAACTCTTAAACTCAGCAATAAAAAGACAAATAATCCAATTTAAAATGTGCAAAATAATTGAATAGACATTTCCTCATACAAATTCTATACATGGCCATTAAGCACATGAAAAGATCCACAACATCATAAGAGAAATGCAAATCAAAACCACAAAGAGGTAACACTTCACACCCACTAGAATGGCTATAATTTTTTTTTAATTGAAAATAACAATTATCATCAAGGATGTGGAAAAATTGAAACCCTCATACTCATGGGAATGTAAAATGATACAGCCACTTTGGAAAGTTTCTAAGAAGGTTAAATATAGATACCATATGACCCAGTAATTTCACTCCTATGCATATACCTAAGGGAATAGAAAACATGTTCACATAAAAACTTGTTCATGGTAGTTCATAGCAGCATTATTCACAATAACCAAAGTGGAAACAGCCAAATTTATGTGAGTTGAAGAATGTACAAAAGAAAATGTGGTATATTCATGCATTGGTATATTAGCCATAGACTGGAATGAAGTACTGGTATTTACTGTAACAAGATGAACCTTGAAAATAGTACATTAAGTGCAAGAAGCCAGACACAAAAGGCCACATATTGGATGATTACATTTAGGTAAAATATCCAGAACAGGCAAATCCATAGAAACAGAAAGTAGATGAGTATTTGTCTGAGGCTGGAGGCGGGAGGGGGGGATGGGATACAGGGTTTCTTTTTGAGGTAATGAAAATGTTCTAAAGTTAGATTGTGGTGATAGTTGCACAACACCGTGAATTTTCTAAAAGCCACTGAATTACACATTGTTAAGAGTGAGTTTAATGGTATATGATTATATTTCATAAAATTAATGAAGAGGCTAAAAGAAAATATACATGTATCTGCTCAGTTGAGGAGGGAAGTGCACAAACCAAATGGGCAAAGGACTTGAATAGACATTTCTATCCAAGATGAATGGGCAAGAAAAGACTAGAAAGAATGAGAGAATAGGAATGGAATAACAGTGATAAGGAGAGTGACATTTTTCTTATTATGCCTTTGTGTATTAACACTGACTCTCACATACACACAAATATATAGTCAACCAGGACGTGGAGGCAGGCCAAGATAGAATATAAGCAGGAACAAGCAAACTACATTGTGTTAAAATGACTAACAACCACAACATAGTGGGTGGGGAAGAACTCTCTTACAAAATTTTGGAAAATTGCATTTGACTATATGTGATAATGCTAAAAGCAAAAAGAACTTTGTACAAATGTTTTATTCTAATTAGTACATTTGTTTTTCACTGGGGTATAAATTAGCAATTATGAAACTACCTTATCTGTGTTCTATAATTGAACAAATAAGTAAATTTATGGTGAATAATGACTGTCGGGTTTCTCCCTATTGGCAAAACAAGTAATAAAGAAAGAAAGGGGGGAGGCTGGAATGACCCCAGTGGTATAGGATTGGAATCAGAGGTGTCAGTATGACTCATGGTTTTTAGTATACACGTACACACACACACACACACACACACACACACACACACATGCACGCATGGAAATGGATAGATACAGAAATAGATCATTTTTTTACTAGCTTCTTTATGAGAGGACCTAGAAACAATGACACACCTGACACCCAGGAGCTATGAAATCTAGCTTCCAGATGTGGTTTCTAAATGTCATTCTCCAATTTAAAAAACTGGGCTTGGCCACTTGCCATGAGAGTGTAAGTGACCTTCCTTATTACTCAGACTATTTCACTGCAGGACTCATTTCTCTGCATCACCGATCAATGGGGAGACTCACTGTGCTCCAACTTGCTTGTGTACCTTGTACAGCACCCCAGATATGCTAGGCAAACTTGCCACTGTGCACTTACGTTGGCAGCACTGTACAAACAACTCAGTAAGGTTTCAT